>JASTWF010001147.1:63120-113600 GCA_030390025.1 Squalus acanthias | reverse complement strand
AACTGGGGAAATACAGTCAACTGGGAAATACAGTCAACTGGGAAATACAGTCAACTGGGAAATACAGTCCAACAGGGGAAATACAGTCAACTGGGAAATTACAGTTAACTGGGAAATACAGTCAACTGGGGAAATAGTCAACTGGGAAAATACAGTCAACTGGGGCAATACAGTCAACTGGGAAATACAGTCAACTTGGGAAATACAGTCAACTGGGGAAATACTGTCAACTGGGGAAATACTGTCAACTGGGGCAATACAGCCAACTGGGAAATACATTCAACTGGGGCAATACAGTCAACTGGGAAATACAGTCAACTGGGAAATAGTCAACTGGGAAATAGTCAACTGGGAAATACAGTCAACTGGGGAAATTGCAGTCAACTGGCAAATTACAGTCAACTGGGAAATACAGTCAACTGGGGAAATACAGTCAACTGGGGAAATACTGTCAACTGGGGAAATACTGTCAACTGGGGCAATACAGCCAACTGGGAAATACATTCAACTGTGGCAATACAGTCAACTGGGAAATACAGTCAACTGGGAAATAGTCAACTGGGAAATAGTCAACTGGGGAAATACAGTCAACTGGGAAATTACAGTCAACTGGGAAATACAGTCAACTGGGGAAATACAGTCAACTGGGAAATACAGTCAACTGGGAAATACAGTCAACTGGGGAAATACAGTCAACTGGGAAATACAGTCAACTGGGAAATACAGTCAACTGGGGAAATACAGTCAACTGGGAAATACAGTCAACTGGGGAAATACAGTCAACTGGGAAATTACAGTCAACTGGGAAATACAGTCAACTGGGGAAATAGTCAACTGGGAAATACAGTCAACTGGGGCAATACAGTCAACTGGGAAATACAGTCAACTGGGGAAATACAGTCAACTGGGAAATACAGTCAACTGGGGAAATACAGTCAACTGGGGCAATACAGCCAACTGGGAAATACATTCAACTGGGGCAATACAGTCAACTGGGAAATACAGTCAACTGGGAAATAGTCAACTGGGAAATAGTCAACTGGGGAAATACAGTCAACTGGGAAATTACAGTCAACTGGGAAATACAGTCAACTGAGGAAATTGCAGTCAACTTGCAAATTACAGTCAACTGGGAAAATACAGTTAACTGGGGCAATGCAGTCAACTAGGAAATACAGTTAACTGGGGTAATACAGTCAACTGGGAAATACAGTCAACTGGGAAATACAGTCGACTGGGAAATACAGTCAACTGGGAAATACAGTCAACTGGGAAATAGAGTCAACTGGGAAATAGAGTCAACTGGGGAAATACAGTCAACTGGGAAATTACAGTCAACTGGGAAATACAGTCAACTGGGGAAATAGTCAACTGGGAAAATGCAGTCAACTGGGGCAATACAGTCAACTGGGAAATACAGTCAACTGGGGAAATACTGTCAACTGGGGAAATACTGCCAACTGGGGCAATACAGCCAACTGGGAAATACATTCAACTGGGGCAATACAGTCAACTGGGAAATACAGTCAACTGGGAAATAGTCAACTGGGAACTAGTCAACTGGGAAATACAGTCAACTGGGAAATTACAGTCAACTGGGAAATACAGTCAACTGGGGAAATTGCAGTCAACTGGCAAATTACAGTCAACTGGGAAATACAGTCAACTGGGGAAATACAGCCAACTGGGGAAATACTGTCAACTGTGGAATACAGTCAACTGGGGCAATACAGCCAACTGGTAAATACATTCAACTGGGGCAATACAGTCAACTGGGAAATACAGTCAACTGGGAAATAGTCAACTGGGGAAATACAGTCAACTGGGAAATTACAGTCAACTGGGAAATACAGTCAACTGGGGAAATAGTCAACTGGGAATACAGTCAACTGGGAAATACAGTCAACTGTGAAATACAGTCAACTGGGAAATATAGTCAACTGGGAAATACGTCAACTGGGAAATATAGTCAACTGAGGAAATAGTTAACTGGGAAAATACAGTTAACTGGGGCATAGCAGTCAACTAGGAAATACAGTTAACTGGGGAAATACAGTCAACTGGGAAAATACAGTCAACTGGCAAATTACAGTCAACTGGGGAAATACTGTCAACTGGGGAAATACAGTCAACTGGGAAATTACAGTCAACTAGGGAATTACAGTCAACTGGGAAAATACGGTCAACTGGGAAAATACAGTCAGCTGGGAAATAGTCAACTGGGAAATACAGTCAACTGGGAAATACAGTCAACTGGGGAAATACAGTCAACTGGGAAATTACAATCAACTGGGGAAACACAGTCAACTGGGAAATACAGTCAACTGGGGAAATTGCAGTCAACTGGCAAATTACAGTCAACTGGGAAATACAGTCAACTGGGGCAATACAGCCAACTGGGGCAATACAGCCAACTGGGAAATACATTCAACTGGGGAAATACAGTCATCTGGAGAAATACAGTCACCTGGGAAATACAGTCAACTGGGAAATACAGTCAACTTGGGAAATAGTCAACTGGGAAATTACAGTCAACTGGGAAATACAGTCAACTGTGGAAATACAGTCAACTGGGGCAATACAGTCAACTGGGGAAATACAGTCAACTGGCGAAATAGTCAACTGGGAAATTACAGTCAACTGGGGCAATACAGTCAACTGGGGCAATACAGTCAACTGGGGCAATACAGTCAACTGGGAAATACAGTCAACTGGGGAATTACAGTCAACTGGGAAATACAGTCAACTGGGGAAATACAGTCAACTGAGGAAATAGTCAACTTGGAAAATACAGTTAACTGGGGAAATGCAGTCAACTGGGAAATACAGTCAACTGAGAAATACAGTCAACTGGGAAATACAGTCAACTGGGAGAAGCACAGTCAACTGGGAAATACAGTCAACTGGGGAAATACCGTCAACTGGGAAATTACAGTCAACTGGGAAATACAGTCAACTGGGGAAATAGTCAACTGTGAAAATACAGTCAACTAGGAAATACAGTCAACTGGGGAAATACAGTCAACTGGGGAAGTAGTCAACTGGAAAAATACAGTCAACTGGGGAAACACAGTCAACTGGGGCAAAACAGCCAACTGGGAAATACATTCAACTGGGGCAATACAGTCAACTGGGAAATAAAGTCAACTGGGAAATAGTCAACTGGGAAATAGTCAACTGGGAAATACAGTCATCTGGGGAAATTGCAGTCAACCGACAAATTACAGTCAACTGGGAAATAGTCAACTGGCAAATAGTCAACTGGGGAAATACAGTCAACTGGGAAATTACAGTCAACTGGGAAATACAGTCAACTGGGGAAATACAGTCAACTGGGAAATACAGTCAACTGGGGCAATACAGTCAACTGCGGCAATACAGTCAACTGGGAAATACAGTCAACTGGGGAAATACAGTCAACTGGGGAAATACTGTCAACTGGGAAAATACAGTCAACTGTCAAATTACAGTCAACTAGGGAATTACAGTCAACTGGGAAAATACGGTCAACTGGGAAAATACAGTCAGCTGGGGAAATACAGTCAACTGGGAAATTACAGTTAACTGGGAAATTACAGTCAACTGGGGAAATACAGTCAACTGGGGAAATACAGTCAACTGGGAAATTACAGTCAACTGGGAAATTACAGTCAACTGGGAAATTACAGTCAACTGGGGGAATACAGTCAACTGGGAAATACAGTCAACTGGGAAATACAGTCAACTGGGGAAATAGTCAACTGGGGAAATAGTCAACTGGGAAAATACAGTTAACTGGGGCAATACAGTCAACTGGGAAATTACAGTCAACTGGGGCAATACAGTCAACTGGAAATAAAATCAACTGGGGAATTACAGTCAACTGGGAAATACAGTCAACTGGGGAAATATAGTCAACTGAGGAAATAGTCAACTGGGAAAATACAGTTAACTGGGGCAATGAAGTCAACTCGGAAATACAGTTAACTGGGGAAATACAGTCAACTGGGAAATACAGTCAACTGGGAAATACAGTCAACTGGGAAATACAGTCAACTGGGGGAAATACAGTCAACTGGGAAATTACAGTTAACTGGGAAATACAGTCAACTGGGGAAATAGTCAACTGGGAAAATACAGTCAACTGGGGCAATACAGTCAACTGGGAAATACAGTCAACTTGGGAAATACAGTCAACTGGGGAAATACTGTCAACTGGGGAAATACTGTCAACTGGGGCAATACAGCCAACTGGGAAATACATTCAACTGGGGCAATACAGTCAACTGGGAAATACAGTCAACTGGGAAATAGTCAACTGGGAAATAGTCAACTGGGAAATACAGTCAACTGGGGAAATTGCAGTCAACTGGCAAATTACAGTCAACTGGGAAATACAGTCAACTGGGAAATACAGTCAACTGGGGAAATACAGTCAACTGGGGAAATACTGTCAACTGGGGCAATACAGCCAACTGGGAAATACATTCAACTGTGGCAATACAGTCAACTGGGAAATACAGTCAACTGGGAAATAGTCAACTGGGAAATAGTCAACTGGGGAAATACAGTCAACTGGGAAATTACAGTCAACTGGGAAATACAGTCAACTGGGGAAATACAGTCAACTGGGAAATACAGTCAACTGGGGCAATACAGTCAACTGGGGCAATACAGTCAACTGGGAAATACAGTCAACTGGGGAAATACAGTCAACTGGGGAAATACTGTCAACTGGGAAATAGTCAACTGGGAAAATACAGTCAACTGGGGCAATACAGTCAATGTGGAAATACAGTCAACTGGGGAAATACAGTCAACTAGGGAAATACAGTCAACTGGGGAAATACTGTCAACTGGGAAAATACAGTCAACTGGCAAATTGCAGTCAACTAGGGAATTACAGTCAACTGGGAAAATACGGTCAACTGGGAAAATACAGTCAGCTGGGGAAATACAGTCAACTGGGAAATTACAGTTAACTGGGAAATTACAGTCAACTGGGGAAATACAGTCAACTGGGGAAATACAGTCAACTGGGAAATTACAGTCAACTGGGAAATTACAGTCAACTGGGAAATTACAGTCAACTGGGGGAATACAGTCAACTGGGAAATACAGTCAACTGGGAAATACAGTCAACTGGGGAAATAGTCAACTGGGGAAATAGTCAACTGGGAAAATACAGTTAACTAGGGCAATACAGTCAACTGGGAAATTACAGTCAACTGGGGCAATACAGTCAACTGGGAAATAAAGTCAACTGGGGAATTACAGTCAACTGGGAAATACAGTCAACAGGGGAAATATAGTCAACTGAGGAAATAGTCAACTGGGAAAATACAGTTAACTGGGGCAATGCAGTCAACTAGGAAATACGGTTAACTGGGGAAATACAGTCAACTGGGAAGTACAGTCAACTGGGAAATACAGTCAACTGGGAAATATAGTCAACTGGGGAAATACAGTCAACTGGGAAATTACAGTCAACTGGGAAATACAGTCAACTGGGGAAATAGTCAACTGGGAAAATACAGTTAACTGGGGTAATACAGTCAACTGGGAAATACAGTCAACTGGGAAATACAGTCGACTGGGAAATACAGTCAATCGGGAAATACAGTCAACTGGGAAATACAGTCAACTGGGAAATAGAGTCAACTGGGAAATAGAGTCAACTGGGGAGATACAGTCAACTGGGAAATTACAGTCAACTGGGAAATACAGTCAACTGGGGAAATAGTCAACTGGGAAAATACAGTCAACTGGGGCAATACAGTGAACTGGGAAATACAGTCAACTGGGGAAATACAGTCAACTGGGGAAATACTGTCAACTGGGGAAATACTGTCAACTGGGGCAATACATCCAACTGGGAAATACATTCAACTGGGGCAATACAGTCAACTGGGAAATACAGTCAACTGGGAAATAGTCAACTGGGAAATATTCAACTGGGGAAATACAGTCAACTGGGAAATTACAGTCAACTGGGAAATACAGTCAACTGGGAAATTGCAGTCAACTGGGAAATACAGTCAACTGGGGAAATACTGTCAACTGTGGAACTACAGTCAACTGGGGCAATACAGCCAACTGGGAAATACATTCAACTGGGGCAATACAGTCAACTGGGAAATACAGTCAACTGGGAAATAGTCAACTGGGAAATAGTCAACTGGGAAATACAGTCAACTGGGGAAATTGCAGTCAACCGACAAATTACAGTCAACTGGGAAATAGTCAACTGGCAAATAGTCAACTGAGGAAATACAGTCAACTGGGAAATTACAGTCAACTGGGAAATACAGTCAACTGGGGAAATACAGTCAACTGGGAAATACAGTCAACTGGGGCAATACAGTCAACTGCGGCAATACAGTCAACTGGGAAATACAGTCAACTGGGGAAATACAGTCAACTGGGGAAATACTGTCAACTGGGAAAATACAGTCAACTGTCAAATTACAGTCAACTAGGGAATTACAGTCAACTGGGAAAATACGGTCAACTGGGAAAATACAGTCAGCTGGGGAAATACAGTCAACTGGGAAATTACAGTTAACTGGGAAATTACAGTCAACTGGGGAAATACAGTCAACTGGGGAAATACAGTCAACTGGGAAATTACAGTCAACTGGGAAATTACAGTCAACTGGGAAATTACAGTCAACTGGGGGAATACAGTCAACTGGGAAATACAGTCAATTGGGAAATACAGTCAACTGGGGAAATAGTCAACTGGGGAAATAGTCAACTGGGAAAATACAGTTAACTGGGGCAATACAGTCAACTGGGAAATTACAGTCAACTGGGGCAATACAGTCAACTGGGAAATAAAATCAACTGGGGAATTACAGTCAACTGGGAAATACAGTCAACTGGGGAAATATAGTCAACTGAGGAAATAGTCAACTGGGAAAATACAGTTAACTGGGGCAATGCAGTCAACTCGGAAATACAGTTAACTGGGGAAATACAGTCAACTGGGAAATACAGTCAACTGGGAAATACAGTCAACTGGGAAATACAGTCAACTGGGGAAATACAGTCAACTGGGAAATTACAGTTAACTGGGAAATACAGTCAACTGGGGAAATAGTCAACTGGGAAAATACAGTCAACTGGGGCAATACAGTCAACTGGGAAATACAGTCAACTTGGGAAATACAGTCAACTGGGGAAATACTGTCAACTGGGGAAATACTGTCAACTGGGGCAATACAGCCAACTGGGAAATACATTCAACTGGGGCAATACAGTCAACTGGGAAATACAGTCAACTGGGAAATAGTCAACTGGGAAATAGTCAACTGGGAAATACAGTCAACTGGGGAAATTGCAGTCAACTGGCAAATTACAGTCAACTGGGAAATACAGTCAACTGGGGAAATACAGTCAACTGGGGAAATACTGTCAACTGGGGAAATACTGTCAACTGGGGCAATACAGCCAACTGGGAAATACATTCAACTGTGGCAATACAGTCAACTGGGAAATACAGTCAACTGGGAAATAGTCAACTGGGAAATAGTCAACTGGGGAAATACAGTCAACTGGGAAATTACAGTCAACTGGGAAATACAGTCAACTGGGGAAATACAGTCAACTGGGAAATACAGTCAACTGGGGCAATACAGTCAACTGGGGCAATACAGTCAACTGGGAAATACAGTCAACTGGGAAATACAGTCAACTGGGAAATACAGTCAACTGGGAAATAGAGTCAACTGGGGAAATACAGTCAACTGGGAAATTACAGTCAACTGGGAAATACAGTCAACTGGGGAAATAGTCAACTGGGAAATACAGTCAACTGGGGCAATACAGTCAACTGGGAAATACAGTCAACTGGGGAAATACAGTCAACTGGGGAAATACTGTCAACTGGGGAAATACTGTCAACTGGGGCAATACAGCCAACTGGGAAATACATTCAACTGGGGCAATACAGTCAACTGGGAAATACAGTCAACTGGGAAATAGTCAACTGGGAAATAGTCAACTGGGGAAATACAGTCAACTGGGAAATTACAGTCAACTGGGAAATACAGTCAACTGAGGAAATTGCAGTCAACTTGCAAATTACAGTCAACTGGGAAAATACAGTTAACTGGGGCAATGCAGTCAACTAGGAAATACAGTTAACTGGGGTAATACAGTCAACTGGGAAATACAGTCAACTGGGAAATACAGTCGACTGGGAAATACAGTCAACTGGGAAATACAGTCAACTGGGAAATAGAGTCAACTGGGAAATAGAGTCAACTGGGGAAATACAGTCAACTGGGAAATTACAGTCAACTGGGAAATACAGTCAACTGGGGAAATAGTCAACTGGGAAAATGCAGTCAACTGGGGCAATACAGTCAACTGGGAAATACAGTCAACTGGGGAAATACTGTCAACAGGGGAAATACTGCCAACTGGGGCAATACAGCCAACTGGGAAATACATTCAACTGGGGCAATACAGTCAACTGGGAAATACAGTCAACTGGGAAATAGTCAACTGGGAACTAGTCAACTGGGGAAATACAGTCAACTGGGAAATTACAGTCAACTGGGAAATACAGTCAACTGGGGAAATTGCAGTCAACTGGCAAATTACAGTCAACTGGGAAATACAGTCAACTGGGAAATACAGTCAACTGGGGAAATACTGTCAACTGTGGAACTACAGTCAACTGGGGCAATACAGCCAACTGGTAAATACATTCAACTGGGGCAATACAGTTAACTGGAAATACAGTCAACTGGGGAATAGTCAACTGGGGAAATACAGTCAACTGGGAAATTACAGTCAACTGGGAAATACAGTCAACTGGGGAAATAGTCAACTGGGAAATACAGTCAACTGGGAAATACAGTCAACTGTGAAATACAGTCAACTGGGAAATATAGTCAACTGGGAAATATAGTCAACTGGGAAATATAGTCAACTGAGGAAATAGTTAACTGGGAAAATACAGTTAACTGGGGCATAGCAGTCAACTAGGAAATACAGTTAACTGGGGAAATACAGTCAACTGGGAAAATACAGTCAACTGGCAAATTACAGTCAACTGGGGAAATACTGTCAACTGGGGAAATACAGTCAACTGGGAAATTACAGTCAACTAGGGAATTACAGTCAACTGGGAAAATACGGTCAACTGGGAAAATACAGTCAGCTGGGAAATAGTCAACTGGGAAATACAGTCAACTGGGAAATACAGTCAACTGGGGAAATACAGTCAACTGGGAAATTACAATCAACTGGGGAAACACAGTCAACTGGGAAATACAGTCAACTGGGGAAATTGCAGTCAACTGGCAAATTACAGTCAACTGGGAAATACAGTCAACTGGGGCAATACAGCCAACTGGGGCAATACAGCCAACTGGGAAATACATTCAACTGGGGAAATACAGTCATCTGGAGAAATACAGTCACCTGGGAAATACAGTCAACTGGGAAATACAGTCAACTTGGGAAATAGTCAACTGGGAAATTACAGTCAACTGGGAAATACAGTCAACTGTGGAAATACAGTCAACTGGGGCAATACAGTCAACTGGGGAAATACAGTCAACTGGCGAAATAGTCAACTGGGAAATTACAGTCAACTGGGGCAATACAGTCAACTGGGGCAATACAGTCAACTGGGGCAATACAGTCAACTGGGAAATACAGTCAACTGGGGAATTACAGTCAACTGGGAAATACAGTCAACTGGGGAAATACAGTCAACTGAGGAAATAGTCAACTTGGAAAATACAGTTAACTGGGGAAATGCAGTCAACTGGGAAATACAGTCAACTGAGAAATACAGTCAACTGGGAAATACAGTCAACTGGGAGAAGCACAGTCAACTGGGAAATACAGTCAACTGGGGAAATACCGTCAACTGGGAAATTACAGTCAACTGGGAAATACAGTCAACTGGGGAAATAGTCAACTGTGAAAATACAGTCAACTAGGAAATACAGTCAACTGGGGAAATACAGTCAACTGGGGAAGTAGTCAACTGGAAAAATACAGTCAACTGGGGAAACACAGTCAACTGGGGCAAAACAGCCAACTGGGAAATACATTCAACTGGGGCAATACAGTCAACTGGGAAATAAAGTCAACTGGGAAATAGTCAACTGGGAAATAGACAACTGGGAAATACAGTCAACTGGGGAAATTGCAGTCAACCGACAAATTACAGTCAACTGGGAAATAGTCAACTGGCAAATAGTCAACTGGGGAAATACAGTCAACTGGGAAATTACAGTCAACTGGGAAATACAGTCAACTGGGGAAATACAGTCAACTGGGAAATACAGTCAACTGGGGCAATACAGTCAACTGCGGCAATACAGTCAACTGGGAAATACAGTCAACTGGGGAAATACAGTCAACTGGGGAAATACTGTCAACTGGGAAAATACAGTCAACTGTCAAATTACAGTCAACTAGGGAATTACAGTCAACTGGGAAAATACGGTCAACTGGGAAAATACAGTCAGCTGGGGAAATACAGTCAACTGGGAAATTACAGTTAACTGGGAAATTACAGTCAACTGGGGAAATACAGTCAACTGGGGAAATACAGTCAACTGGGAAATTACAGTCAACTGGGAAATTACAGTCAACTGGGAAATTACAGTCAACTGGGGGAATACAGTCAACTGGGAAATACAGTCAACTGGGAAATACAGTCAACTGGGGAAATAGTCAACTGCGGAAATAGTCAACTGGGAAAATACAGTTAACTGGGGCAATACAGTCAACTGGGAAATTACAGTCCACTGGGGCAATACAGTCAACTGGGAAATAAAATCAACTGGGGAATTACAGTCAACTGGGAAATACAGTCAACTGGGGAAATATAGTCAACCGAGGAAATAGTCAACTGGGAAAATACAGTTAACTGGGGCAATGAAGTCAACTCGGAAATACAGTTAACTGGGGAAATACAGTCAACTGGGAAATACAGTCAACTGGGAAATACAGTCAACTGGGAAATACAGTCAACTGGGGAAATACAGTCAACTGGGAAATTACAGTTAACTGGGAAATACAGTCAACTGGGGAAATAGTCAACTGGGAAAATACAGTCAACTGGGGCAATACAGTCAACTGGGAAATACAGTCAACTTGGGAAATACAGTCAACTGGGGAAATACTGTCAACTGGGGAAATACTGTCAACTGGGGCAATACAGCCAACTGGGAAATACATTCAACTGGGGCAATACAGTCAACTGGGAAATACAGTCAACTGGGAAATAGTCAACTGGGAAATAGTCAACTGGGAAATACAGTCAACTGGGGAAATTGCAGTCAACTGGCAAATTACAGTCAACTGGGAAATACAGTCAACTGGGGAAATACAGTCAACTGGGGAAATACTGTCAACTGGGGAAATACTGTCAACTGGGGCAATACAGCCAACTGGGAAATACATTCAACTGTGGCAATACAGTCAACTGGGAAATACAGTCAACTGGGAAATAGTCAACTGGGAAATAGTCAACTGGGGAAATACAGTCAACTGGGAAATTACAGTCAACTGGGAAATACAGTCAACTGGGGAAATACAGTCAACTGGGAAATACAGTCAACTGGGGCAATACAGTCAACTGGGGCAATACAGTCAACTGGGAAATACAGTCAACTGGGGAAATACAGTCAACTGGGGAAATACTGTCAACTGGGAAATAGTCAACTGGGAAAATACAGTCAACTGGGGCAATACAGTCAATGTGGAAATACAGTCAACTGGGGAAATACAGTCAACTAGGGAAATACAGTCAACTGGGGAAATACTGTCAACTGGGAAAATACAGTCAACTGGCAAATTGCAGTCAACTAGGGAATTACAGTCAACTGGGAAAATACGGTCAACTGGGAAAATACAGTCAGCTGGGGAAATACAGTCAACTGGGAAATTACAGTTAACTGGGAAATTACAGTCAACTGGGGAAATACAGTCAACTGGGGAAATACAGTCAACTGGGAAATTACAGTCAACTGGGAAATTACAGTCAACTGGGAAATTACAGTCAACTGGGGGAATACAGTCAACTGGGAAATACAGTCAACTGGGAAATACAGTCAACTGGGGAAATAGTCAACTGGGGAAATAGTCAACTGGGAAAATACAGTTAACTAGGGCAATACAGTCAACTGGGAAATTACAGTCAACTGGGGCAATACAGTCAACTGGGAAATAAAGTCAACTGGGGAATTACAGTCAACTGGGAAATACAGTCAACAGGGGAAATATAGTCAACTGAGGAAATAGTCAACTGGGAAAATACAGTTAACTGGGGCAATGCAGTCAACTAGGAAATACGGTTAACTGGGGAAATACAGTCAACTGGGAAGTACAGTCAACTGCGAAATACAGTCAACTGGGAAATATAGTCAACTGGGGAAATACAGTCAACTGGGAAATTACAGTCAACTGGGAAATACAGTCAACTGGGGAAATAGTCAACTGGGAAAATACAGTTAACTGGGGTAATACAGTCAACTGGGAAATACAGTCAACTGGGAAATACAGTCGACTGGGAAATACAGTCAATCGGGAAATACAGTCAACTGGGAAATACAGTCAACTGGGAAATAGAGTCAACTGGGAAATAGAGTCAACTGGGGAGATACAGTCAACTGGGAAATTACAGTCAACTGGGAAATACAGTCAACTGGGGAAATAGTCAACTGGGAAAATACAGTCAACTGGGGCAATACAGTGAACTGGGAAATACAGTCAACTGGGGAAATACAGTCAACTGGGGAAATACTGTCAACTGGGGAAATACTGTCAACTGGGGCAATACAGCCAACTGGGAAATACATTCAACTGGGGCAATACAGTCAACTGGGAAATACAGTCAACTGGGAAATAGTCAACTGGGAAATATTCAACTGGGGAAATACAGTCAACTGGGAAATTACAGTCAACTGGGAAATACAGTCAACTGGGAAATTGCAGTCAACTGGGAAATACAGTCAACTGGGGAAATACTGTCAACTGTGGAACTACAGTCAACTGGGGCAATACAGCCAACTGGGAAATACATTCAACTGGGGCAATACAGTCAACTGGGAAATACAGTCAACTGGGGAAATACTGTCAACTGGGAAATAGTCAACTGGGAAAATACAGTCAACTGGGGCAATACAGTCAACGTGGAAATACAGTCAACTGGGGAAATACAGTCAACTAGGGAAATACAGTCAACTGGGGAAATACTGTCAACTGGGAAAATACAGTCAACTGGCAAATTACAGTCAACTAGGGAATTACAGTCAACTGGGAAAATACGGTCAACTGGGAAAATACAGTCAGCTGGGGAAATACAGTCAACTGGGAAATTACAGTTAACTGGGAAATTACAGTCAACTGGGGAAATACAGTCAACTGGGGAAATACAGTCAACTGGGAAATTACAGTCAACTGGGAAATTACAGTCAACTGGGAAATTACAGTCAACTGGGGGAATACAGTCAACTGGGAAATACAGTCAACTGGGAAATACAGTCAACTGGGGAAATAGTCAACTGGGGAAATAGTCAACTGGGAAAATACAGTTAACTGGGGCAATACAGTCAACTGGGAAATTACAGTCAACTGGGGCAATACAGTCAACTGGGAAATAAAGTCAACTGGGGAATTACAGTCAACTGGGAAATACAGTCAACTGGGGAAATATAGTCAACTGAGGAAATAGTCAACTGGGAAAATACAGTTAACTGGGGCAATGCAGTCAACTAGGAAATACGGTTAACTGGGGAAATACAGTCAACTGGGAAATACAGTCAACTGGGAAATACAGTCAACTGGGAAATACAGTCAACTGGGAAATATAGTCAACTGGGGAAATACAGTCAACTGGGAAATTACAGTCAACTGGGAAATACAGTCAACTGGGGAAATAGTCAACTGGGAAAATACAGTTAACTGGGGTAATACAGTCAACTGGGAAATACAGTCAACTGGGAAATACAGTCGACTGGGAAATACAGTCAACCAGGAAATACAGTCAACTGGGAAATACAGTCAACTGGGAAATAGAGTCAACTGGGAAATAGAGTCAACTGGGGAAATACAGTCAACTGGGAAATTACAGTCAACTGGGAAATACAGTCAACTGGGGAAATAGTCAACTGGGAAAATGCAGTCAACTGGGGCAATACAGTCAACTGGGAAATACAGTCAACTGGGGAAATACTGTCAACTGGGGAAATACTGCCAACTGGGGCAATACAGCCAACTGGGAAATACATTCAACTGGGGCAATACAGTCAACTGGGAAATACAGTCAACTGGGAAATAGTCAACTGGGAACTAGTCAACTGGGGAAATACAGTCAACTGGGAAATTACAGTCAACTGGGAAATACAGTCAACTGGGGAAATTGCAGTCAACTGGCAAATTACAGTCAACTGGGAAATACAGTCAACTGGGAAATACAGTCAACTGGGGAAATACTGTCAACTGTGGAACTACAGTCAACTGGGGCAATACAGCCAACTGGTAAATACATTCAACTGGGGCAATACAGTTAACTGGAAATACAGTCAACTGGGAAATAGTCAACTGGGGAAATACAGTCAACTGGGAAATTACAGTCAACTGGGAAATACAGTCAACTGGGGAAATAGTCAACTGGGAAATACAGTCAACTGGGAAATACAGTCAACTGTGAAATACAGTCAACTGGGAAATATAGTCAACTGGGAAATATAGTCAACTGGGAAATATAGTCAACTGAGGAAATAGTTAACTGGGAAAATACAGTTAACTGGGGCATAGCAGTCAACTAGGAAATACAGTTAACTGGGGAAATACAGTCAACTGGGAAAATACAGTCAACTGGCAAATTACAGTCAACTGGGGAAATACTGTCAACTGGGGAAATACAGTCAACTGGGAAATTACAGTCAACTAGGGAATTACAGTCAACTGGGAAAATACGGTCAACTGGGAAAATACAGTCAGCTGGGAAATAGTCAACTGGGAAATACAGTCAACTGGGAAATACAGTCAACTGGGGAAATACAGTCAACTGGGAAATTACAATCAACTGGGGAAACACAGTCAACTGGGAAATACAGTCAACTGGGGAAATTGCAGTCAACTGGCAAATTACAGTCAACTGGGAAATACAGTCAACTGGGGCAATACAGCCAACTGGGGCAATACAGCCAACTGGGAAATACATTCAACTGGGGAAATACAGTCATCTGGAGAAATACAGTCACCTGGGAAATACAGTCAACTGGGAAATACAGTCAACTTGGGAAATAGTCAACTGGGAAATTACAGTCAACTGGGAAATACAGTCAACTGTGGAAATACAGTCAACTGGGGCAATACAGTCAACTGGGGAAATACAGTCAACTGGCGAAATAGTCAACTGGGAAATTACAGTCAACTGGGGCAATACAGTCAACTGGGGCAATACAGTCAACTGGGGCAATACAGTCAACTGGGAAATACAGTCAACTGGGGAATTACAGTCAACTGGGAAATACAGTCAACTGGGGAAATACAGTCAACTGAGGAAATAGTCAACTGGGAAAATACAGTTAACTGGGGCAATACAGTCAACTGGGAAATTACAGTCAACTGGGGCAATACAGTCAACTGGGAAATAAAGTCAACTGGGGAATTACAGTCAACTGGGAAATACAGTCAACTGGGGAAATATAGTCAACTGAGGAAATAGTCAACTGGGAAAATACAGTTAACTGGGGCAATGCAGTCAACTAGGAAATACGGTTAACTGGGGAAATACAGTCAACTGGGAAATACAGTCAACTGGGAAATACAGTCAACTGGGAAATACAGTCAACTGGGAAATATAGTCAACTGGGGAAATACAGTCAACTGGGAAATTACAGTCAACTGGGAAATACAGTCAACTGGGGAAATAGTCAACTGGGAAAATACAGTTAACTGGGGTAATACAGTCAACTGGGAAATACAGTCAACTGGGAAATACAGTCGACTGGGAAATACAGTCAACCAGGAAATACAGTCAACTGGGAAATACAGTCAACTGGGAAATAGAGTCAACTGGGAAATAGAGTCAACTGGGGAGATACAGTCAACTGGGAAATTACAGTCAACTGGGAAATACAGTCAACTGGGGAAATAGTCAACTGGGGAAATACAGTCAACTGGGGCAATACAGTGAACTGGGAAATACAGTCAACTGGGGAAATACAGTCAACTGGGGAAATACTGTCAACTGGGGATATACTGTCAACTGGGGCAATACAGCCAACTGGTGAAATACTGTCAACTGGGAAAATACAGTGAACTGGGAAATTACAATCAACTGGGGAAATTACAATCAACTGGGGAAATTACAGTCAACTGGGAAAATACAGTTAACTGGGAAATTACAGTCAACTGGGAAAATACAGTCAACTGGGGAAATACAGTCAACTGGGAAATTACAGTCAATTGGGGAAATAGTCAACTGGGACATACAGTCAACTGGGAAAATACAGTCAGCTGGGAAATACAGTCAACTGGGAAAATACAGTCAACTGGGAAAATACAGTTAACTGGGGAAATACAGTCAACTGGGAAAATACAGTCAACTGGGAAAATACAGTCAACTGGTGAATTACAGTCAACTGGGGCAATACAGCAAGCAGAGGTCTAGTCACAAATTGGGGAAATAGTCAACTGGGAAATACAGTCAACTGGGAAAATACAGTCAGCTGGGAAATACAGTCAACTGGGAAAATACAGTCAACTGGTGAATTACAGTCAACTGGGGCAATACAGCAAGCAGAGGTCTAGTCACAAATTGGGGAAATAGTCAACTGGGAAATACAGTCAACTGGGAAAATACAGTCAGCTGGGAAATACAGTCAACTGGGAAACATAGAAACATAGAATCTAGGAGCAGGAGTAGGCCATTCGGCCCGTCGAGCCTGCTCCACCATTCAATACAATCATGGCTGATCATCCAAATCCAGTACTCTGTCCCTGCTTTAATCCCCACAGTACACATAGCCCACCCTATCCCTGTAACCCCACGTATTTAATTCCCCCTAACATATCCCATCCTATCCCCATAACCCCACATATTTAATCCCCCCCTAACACTCAGGGTCAATTTATCATAGCCAAATCAACCTAACCCACACATTTTTGGACTGTGGGAGGAAACCGGAGCACCCGGAGGAAACCCACGCAGACACGGGGAGAATGTGCAAACTCCACACAGGCAGTCACCCGAGGTCAGATTCGAACCCGGGTCCCTGGTGCTGTGAGGCACCAGTGCTAACCACTATGCCACCATGTTGCCCTTACAACATGGTGGAAAATACAGTCAACTGGGAAAATACAGTCAGCTGGGAAATACAGTCAACTGGGAAAATACAGTTAACTGGGAAATACAGTCAACTGGGAAAATACAGTCAACTGGGAAATACAGTCAACTGGGAAAATACAGTCAACTGGGAAATACAGTCAACTGGGTAAATACAGTCAACTGGGAAATTACAGTCAACTGGGAAATTACAGTCAACTGGGGCAATACAGCCAACTGGGAAATACATTCAACTGGGGCAATACAGTCAACTGGGAAATACAGTCAACTGGGAAATAGTCAACTGGGAAATATTCAACTGGGGAAATACAGTCAACTGGGAAATTACAGTCAACTGGGAAATACAGTCAACTGGGAAATTGCAGTCAACTGGGAAATACAGTCAACTGGGGAAATACTGTCAACTGTGGAACTACAGTCAACTGGGGCAATACAGCCAACTGGGAAATACATTCAACTGGGGCAATACAGTCAACTGGGAAATACAGTCAACTGGGGAAATACAGTCAACTGGGGAAATACTGTCAACTGGGAAATAGTCAACTGGGAAAATACAGTCAACTGGGGCAATACAGTCAACGTGGAAATACAGTCAACTGGGGAAATACAGTCAACTAGGGAAATACAGTCAACTGGGGAAATACTGTCAACTGGGAAAATACAGTCAACTGGCAAATTACAGTCAACTAGGGAATTACAGTCAACTGGGAAAATACGGTCAACTGGGAAAATACAGTCAGCTGGGGAAATACAGTCAACTGGGAAATTACAGTTAACTGGGAAATTACAGTCAACTGGGGAAATACAGTCAACTGGGGAAATACAGTCAACTGGGAAATTACAGTCAACTGGGAAATTACAGTCAACTGGGAAATTACAGTCAACTGGGGGAATACAGTCAACTGGGAAATACAGTCAACTGGGAAATACAGTCAACTGGGGAAATAGTCAACTGGGGAAATAGTCAACTGGGAAAATACAGTTAACTGGGGCAATACAGTCAACTGGGAAATTACAGTCAACTGGGGCAATACAGTCAACTGGGAAATAAAGTCAACTGGGGAATTACAGTCAACTGGGAAATACAGTCAACTGGGGAAATATAGTCAACTGAGGAAATAGTCAACTGGGAAAATACAGTTAACTGGGGCAATGCAGTCAACTAGGAAATACGGTTAACTGGGGAAATACAGTCAACTGGGAAATACAGTCAACTGGGAAATACAGTCAACTGGGAAATATAGTCAACTGGGGAAATACAGTCAACTGGGAAATTACAGTCAACTGGGAAATACAGTCAACTGGGGAAATAGTCAACTGGGAAAATACAGTTAACTGGGGTAATACAGTCAACTGGGAAATACAGTCAACTGGGAAATACAGTCGACTGGGAAATACAGTCAACCAGGAAATACAGTCAACTGGGAAATACAGTCAACTGGGAAATAGAGTCAACTGGGAAATAGAGTCAACTGGGGAGATACAGTCAACTGGGAAATTACAGTCAACTGGGAAATACAGTCAACTGGGGAAATAGTCAACTGGGAAAATACAGTCAACTGGGGCAATACAGTGAACTGGGAAATACAGTCAACTGGGGAAATACAGTCAACTGGGGAAATACTGTCAACTGGGGATATACTGTCAACTGGGGCAATACAGCCAACTGGTGAAATACTGTCAACTGGGAAAATACAGTGAACTGGGAAATTACAATCAACTGGGGAAATTACAATCAACTGGGGAAATTACAGTCAACTGGGAAAATACAGTTAACTGGGAAATTACAGTCAACTGGGAAAATACAGTCAACTGGGGAAATACAGTCAACTGGGAAATTACAGTCAATTGGGGAAATAGTCAACTGGGACATACAGTCAACTGGGAAAATACAGTCAGCTGGGAAATACAGTCAACTGGGAAAATACAGTCAACTGGGAAAATACAGTTAACTGGGGAAATACAGTCAACTGGGAAAATACAGTCAACTGGGAAAATACAGTCAACTGGTGAATTACAGTCAACTGGGGCAATACAGCAAGCAGAGGTCTAGTCACAAATTGGGGAAATAGTCAACTGGGAAATACAGTCAACTGGGAAAATACAGTCAGCTGGGAAATACAGTCAACTGGGAAAATACAGTCAACTGGTGAATTACAGTCAACTGGGGCAATACAGCAAGCAGAGGTCTAGTCACAAATTGGGGAAATAGTCAACTGGGAAATACAGTCAACTGGGAAAATACAGTCAGCTGGGAAATACAGTCAACTGGGAAACATAGAAACATAGAATCTAGGAGCAGGAGTAGGCCATTCGGCCCGTCGAGCCTGCTCCACCATTCAATACGATCATGGCTGATCATCCAAATCCAGTACTCTGTCCCTGCTTTAATCCCCACAGTACACATAGCCCACCCTATCCCTGTAACACCACGTATTTAATTCCCCCTAACATATCCCATCCTATCCCCATAACCCCACATATTTAATCCCCCCCTAACACTCAGGGTCAATTTATCATAGCCAAATCAACCTAACCCACACATTTTTGGACTGTGGGAGGAAACCGGAGCACCCGGAGGAAACCCACGCAGACACGGGGAGAATGTGCAAACTCCACACAGGCAGTCACCCGAGGTCAGATTCGAACCCGGGTCCCTGGTGCTGTGAGGCACCAGTGCTAACCACTATGCCACCATGTTGCCCTTACAACATGGTGGAAAATACAGTCAACTGGGAAAATACAGTCAGCTGGGAAATACAGTCAACTGGGAAAATACAGTTAACTGGGAAATACAGTCAACTGGGAAAATACAGTCAACTGGGAAATACAGTCAACTGGGAAAATACAGTCAACTGGGAAATACAGTCAACTGGGTAAATACAGTCAACTGGGAAATTACAGTTAACTGGGGAAATAGTCAGCTGGGAAATACAGTCAACTGGGAAAATACAGTCAACTGGGAAAATACAGTTAACTGGGAAATACAGTCAACTGGGAAAATACAGTCAACTGGGAAAATACAGTCAACTGGTGAATTACAGTCAACTGGGGCAATACAGCAAGCAGAGGTCTAGTCACAAATAGGTCTTTATATTCAACAAGGGCAATATAGGGTTTGAGGCTGGGTTTCGGGCTGTATTTGGGTTCAGGTCAGGGTGGGTTTCGGGCTGTATTTGGGTTCGGGTCGGGTGGGTTTCGGGCTGTATTTGGGTTCGGGTCGGGGTGAGTTTCGGGCTGTATTTGGGTTCGGGTCGGGGTGAGTTTCGGGCTGTATTTGGGTTCGGGTCGGGGTGGGTTTCGGGCTGTATTTGGGTTCGGGTCGGGGTGAGTTTCGGGCTGTATTTGGGTTCGGGTCGGGGTGGGTTTCGGGCTGTATTTGGGTTCGGGTCGGGGTGGGTTTCGGGCTGTATTTGGGTTCAGGTCGGGGTGAGTTTCGGGCTGTATTTGGGTTCGGGTCGGGGTGGGTTTCGGGCTGTATTTGGGTTCGGGTCGGGGTGGGTTTACGGCGGTATTTGGGTCGGTGTTGGGTTTCCGACTATATTTGGGTTAGGGTTGTGGTTGGGGTTGGGGTTGTGGTTGGGGTTGGATTTAGGGCTGTATTTGGGTCTGGGTTGGGTTTAGGATTAAGGTTCACCAGACTGGTTGGGGGGATTTTCCTATGAGGAGAGATTGAGTTGACTAGGCCTATATTCTCTAGAGTTTAGAAGAATGAGGTGATCTCACAGTCTCAGAATAAGGGGGTCGGCCATTTCGGACTGAGATGAGGTGAAATTTCTTCGCTCAGAGGGCGGTGAATCTTTGGAATTCTCTACCCCAGAGGGCTGTGGAGGCTCAGTCGTTGAGTATATTCAAAATAGAGATCGATAGATTTTTGAATATTAAGGGAATCGAGGGATATGGGGATGGGCGGGATAGTGGAGTTGAGGTTGAAGATCAGCCATGATCTCATTGAATGGTGGAGCAGGCTCGAGGGGCCGAATGGCCGACTCCTGCTCCTAATTCTTATGTTCTTATGTTATGTTAAGGATTAGTGACTAGGTTTAGAGGTGAGAGGTTACAGTTGGGCTTTGAGCTTTCCTCAAATGAGTTTTAATTGCTGGTTATGGTGCGGATTAAATACTTAGCTGGTTCGATTCTGCCTCCTTTCATTGAGGTACCTGGAATCTGAGCTGCAGACGGGCTCATTGTTTTAAACGTGAGGGCGGGAACTGTCTACTACAAAAGGATCAGCTCAGACCAGACAGAGAACCCGACCCAGACCAGACCAAGAGAGAACCGGACCCGGACCAGACAGAGAGAGAACCGGACCCGGACCAGACAGAGAGAGAGCCAGACCAGACCGAGAGAGAACCGGACCCGGACCAGACAGAGAGAGAACCGGACCCGGACCAGACAGAGAGAGACAGACCCAGACCAGACAGAGAGACAACCAGACCCAGACCAGACAGAGAGAGAACCAGACCAGACCAGACAGAGAGAGAACCGGACCCGGACCAGACAGAGAGAGAGCCAGACCAGACCAGACAGAGAGAGAACCGGAGCCGGACCAGACAGAGAGAGAGCCAGACCCGGACCAGACAGAGAGAGAGCCGGACCCGGACCAGACAGAGAGAGAGCCGGACCCGGACCAGACAGAGAGAGATCCGGACCCGGACCAGACAGAGAGAGAGCCAGACCCGGACCAGACAGAGAGAGAGCCAGACCCGGACCAGACAGAGAGAGAGCCAGACCCGGACCAGACAGAGAGAGAGACAGACCCGGACCAGACAGAGAGAGAGCTAGACCCGGACCAGACAGAGAGAGAGCCAGACCCGGACCAGACAGAGAGAGAGACAGACCCGGACCAGACAGAGAGAGAACCAGACCAGACCAGACAGAGAGAGAACCGGACCAGACAGAGAGAGAGAGAACCAGACCCGGACCAGACAGAGAGAGAACCAGACCAGACCAGACAGAGAGAGAACCAGACCCAGACCAGACAGAGAGAGAACCAGACCCGGACCAGACAGAGAGAGAACCAGACCCGGACCAGACAGAGAGAGAACCCGACCCGGACCAGACAGAGAGAGAACCAGACCCGGACCAGACAGAGAGAGAGCTAGACCCGGACCAGACAGAGAGAGAACCAGACCCGGACCAGACAGAGAGAGAACCGGACCAGACAGAGAGAGAACCAGACCAGACCAGACAGAGAGAGAACCGGACCAGACAGAGAGAGAGAGAACCAGACCCGGACCAGGCAGAGAGAGAACCAGACCCGGACCAGACAGAGAGAGAACCAGACCCAGACCAGACAGAGAGAGAACCAGACCCGGACCAGACAGAGAGAGAACCAGACCCGGACCAGACAGAGAGAGAACCCGACCCGGACCAGACAGAGAGAGAACCAGACCCGGACCAGACAGAGAGAGAGCCAGACCAGACCAGACAGAGAGAGAACCAGACCAGACCAGACAGAGAGAGAGCCAGACCAGACCAGACAGAGAGAGAACCAGACCCGGACCAGAAAGAGAGAGAACCAGACCCGGACCAGACAGAGAGAGAACCAGACCCGGACCAGACAGAGAGAGAACCCGACCCGGACCATACAGAGAGAGAACCGGACCCGGACCAGGCAGAGAGAGAACCAGACCCGGACCAGACAGAGAGAGAACCCGACCCGGACCATACAGAGAGAGAACCGGACCAGTCAAGGTCTGTGTCATCGCACCAACGCTCTTCTCGATCTTCCTGGCTGCAATGCTCCATCTCGCCCTCAGTGAGCTCCCCGCTGGAGTGGAGCTAATTTACAGAACAAACGGGAAACTGATTAACCTCCGTTGCCTCCAGTCCAGATCTAAAGTCGTCCCTTCCTCTGTCGCCGAATTACAATATGCAGACGACGCTTGCGTCTGCGCTCACTTGGAGGTCGAACTCCAAACCATCGTCAACACCTTCACCGAAGCGTACGAGAGCATGGGCCTTACACTAAACATCCGTAAGAGAAAGGTCCTCTACCAACCTGCCCCCGCCACACAGTACTGACCCCCCGATTATCAAAATCCACGACAAGGCCTTGGACAACATGGACCACTTTCCATACCTCGGGAGCCTACTGTCAACAGGGGCAGACATCGATGACGAAGTCCAACACCGCCTTCAGTGTGCCAGTGCAGCCTTCGGTCGCCTGAGGAAGAGAGTGTTTAAAGACCAGGACCTCAAACCCGGCACCAAGCTCATGGTCTACAGAGCAGCAGTGATTCCCGCCCTGCTGTATGCCTCAGAGACATGGACCATGTACAGCAGGCACCTCAAAGCACTGGAGAGGTACCACCAACGCTGCCTCCACAAGATCCTGCAAATCCATTGGCAGGATAGGCGCACCAACATCAGTGTTCTTGCTCAGGCCAACATCCCCAGCATCGAAGCTTTGACCACGCTCGATCAGCTCCGATGGACGGGTCACATTGTCCGCATGCCCGATACGAGACTCCCAAAACAAGCGCTCTACTGGGAGCTCCGGCACGGCAAGAGAGCCCCAAGTGGGCAGAGGAAACGCTTCAAGGGCACCCTCAAAGCTTCCTTGAAAAAGTGCAACATCCCCACCGACACCTGGGAATCCCTGGCCCAAGACCGCACAAAGTGGAGGAGAAGCATCCGGGAAGGCGCCGAACACCTCGAGTCTCTTCGCCGGGAGCAAGCGGAAGCCAAGCGCAGGCAGCGCAAGGAGCGCACGTCAACCCAAGCACCCCACCCACCCGCCCCTTCAACCACCGTCTGCCCCACCTGTGACAGAGACTGTAGGTCCCGCATTGGACTCATCAGACACCTGACAACTCATTTTTAGTGTGGAAGCAAGTCATCCTCGGTTCCGAGGGACTGCCTAAGAAAGAAGAGAGAGACAGAGAGAGAACCGGACTAGACCAGACAGAGAGAGAATCGGACCAGACAGAGAGAGAGCCGGACCCGGACCAGAAAGAGAGAGAGAGAACCCGACCTGGACCAGACAGAGAGAGAACCGGACCAGACAGAGAGAGAGCCGGACCTGGACCAGACAGAGAGAGAACCCGACCCGGACCAGACAGAGAGCGAGCCAGACCAGACCAGACAGAGAGAGAACCAGACCCAGACCAGACAGAGAGAGAGCCAGACCAGACCAGACAGAGAGAGAACCCGACCCGGACCAGACAGAGAGAGAGCCAGACCAGACCAGACAGAGAGAGAACCAGACCCAGACCAGACAGAGAGAGAGCCAGACCCGGACCAGACAGAGAGAGAACCAGACCCGGACCATACAGAGAGAGAACCGGACCCGGACCAGACAGAGAGAGAGCCGGACCCGGACCAGACAGAGAGAGAACCGGACCCGGACCAGACAGAGAGAGAGCCAGACCCAGACCAGACAGAGAGAGAACCGGACCAGACAGAGAGAGAACCAAACCAGACAGAGAGAGAGAGAGCCGGACTTGGACCAGACAGAGAGCCAGACCCAGACCAGACCGAAAGAGAACCAGACCCGGACCAGACAGAGAGAGAGCCAGACCCGGACCAGACAGAGAGAGAACCGGACCAGACAGAGAGAGAGCCGGACCTGGACCAGACAGAGAGAGAGCCAGACCCGGACCAGACAGATCGAGAACCCGACCCGGACCAGACAGATCGAGAACCGGACCCGGACCAGACAGAGAGAGAACCGGACCCGACAGAGAGAGAACCGGACCCGGACTAGACAGAGAGAGAACCAGACCAGACCAGACAGAGAGAGAGCCCGACCCGGACCAGACAGAGAGAGAGCCAGACCCGGACCAGACAGAGAGAGAGCCAGACCCGGACCAGACAGAGAGAGAACCGGACCAGACAGAGAGAGAACCGGACCAGACAGAGAGACAACCGGACCAGACAGAGAGAGAGAGAACCAGACCCGGACCAGACAGAGAGAGAACCAAAAATAACAACAGGAAACGCTGGAAAAACTCAGCAGGCGAGGCAACATCCGTGGAGAGAGAAACAGAGTTAACGTTTCAGGTCGAAATCCTTCGTCGGAACTGAAAGAGCAGGAAATGAAACAGATAAAAATGCTGGGGGGAGGAATAAAAGAACAAAAGGGGTGGTTTATGGTAAGTAGAGATGAACAAGGTTGAAGAGCTAAACGGAAATCCCGTCGAAGAGAAGAGCAGAACTTCTTCAAGGTTGGCATTCCTAGAAGAGAGGTGGCAGAGAGAGAGCCAGACCCGGACCAGACAGAGAGAGAGCCAGACCCGGACCAGACAGAGAGAGAGCCAGACCCGGACCAGACAGAGAGCGAGCCAGACCCGGACCAGACAGAGAGAGAGCCAGACCAGACCAGACAGAGAGAGAACCAGACCAGACCAGACAGAGAGAGAACCGGACCAGACCAGACAGAGAGAGCCAGACCCGGACCAGACAGAGAGCCAGACCCAGACCAGACAGAGAGAGAGCCGGACCCGGACCAGACAGAGAGAGAGCCAGACCCGGACCAGACAGAGAGAGAGCCAGACCCGGACCAGACAGAGAGCGAGCCAGACCCGGACCAGACAGAGAGAGAGCCAGACCAGACCAGACAGAGAGAGAACCAGACCAGACCAGACAGAGAGAGAACCGGACCAGACCAGACAGAGAGAGCCAGACCCGGACCAGACAGAGAGAGAGCCAGACCCAGACCAGACAGAGAGAGAGCCGGAGCCGGACCAGACAGAGAGAGAGCCGGACTCGGACCAGACAGAGAGACAGCCAGACCCGGACCAGACAGAGAGAGAGCCAGACCCGGACAAGACAGAGAGAGAGCCACACCCGGACCAGACAGAGAGAGAGCCAGACCCGGACCAGACAGAGAGAGCCAGACCCGGACCAGACAGAGAGAGAGCCAGACCCGGACCAGACAGAGAGAGAGCCGGACCCGGACCAGACAGAGAGAGAGCCAGACCCGGACCAGACAGAGAGACAGCTAGACCCGGACCAGACAGAGAGAGAACCAGACCCGGACCAGACAGAGAGAGAGACAGACCCGGACCAGACAGAGAGAGAACCGGACCAGACAGAGAGAGAGCCGGACCTGGACCAGACAGAGAGAGAGCCAGACCCGGACCAGACAGAGAGAGAACCCGACCCGGACCAGACAGAGAGAGAACCGGACCCGGACCAGACAGAGAGAGAACCAGACCCGGACCAGACAGAGAGAGAGCCCGACCCGGACCAGACAGAGAGAGAGCCAGACCCGGACCAGACAGAGAGAGAGCCAGACCCGGACCAGACAGAGAGAGAACCGGATCAGACAGAGAGAGAACCGGACCAGACAGAGAGCCAGTCCCGGACCAGACAGAGAGAGAGAGAGAACCAGACCCGGACCAGACAGAGAGAGAGCCAGTCCCGGACCAGACAGAGAGAGAGCCAGACCAGATCAGACAGAGAGAGAACCGGACCAGACCAGACAGAGAGAGCCAGACCCGGACCAGACAGAGAGAGAGCCAGACCCGGACCAGACAGAGAGAGAGCCAGACCCGGACCAGACAGAGTGAGAGCCAGACCCGGACCAGACAGAGAGAGAACCAGACCCGGACCAGACAGAGAGAGAGCCAGACCCGGACCAGACAGAGAGAGACATACCCGGACCAGACAGAGAGAGAGCCAGACCCGGACCACACAGAGAGAGAGCCGGACCCGGACCAGACAGAGAGAGAGCCGGACCCGGACCAGACAGAGAGAGAGCCGGACCCGGACCAGACAGAGAGAGAGCCTGACCCGGACCAGACAGGGAGAGAACCAGACCCGGACCAGACAGAGAGAGAACCAGACCAGACCAGACAGAGAGAGAACCAGACCCGGACCAGACAGAGAGAGAACCAGACCCGGACCAGACAGGGAGAGAACCAGACCAGACCAGACAGAGAGAGAGCCAGACCCGGACCAGACAGGGAGAGAACCGACCAGACCAGACAGAGAGAGAACCGGACCAGACCAGACAGGGAGAGAACCAGACCAGACCAGACAGAGAGAGAACCGGACCAGACCAGACAGAGAGAGAGAACCGGACCCGGACCAGACAGATAGAGAACTAGACCAGACCAGACAGAGAGAGAGCCAGACCCGGACCAGACAGAGAGAGAACCAGACCAGACCAGACAGAGAGAGAACCGGACCAGACAGAGAGAGAGCCAGACCCGGACCAGACAGAGAGAGAACCAGACCCGGACCAGACAGAGAGAGAACCAGCACCAGACCAGACAGAGAGAGAGCCAGACCAGACCAGACAGAGAGAGAGCCAGACCCGGACCAGACAGAGAACCGGACCAGACCAGACAGAGAGAGAACCAGACCCGGACCAGACAGAGAGAGAACCAGACCAGACAGAGAGAGAGTCAGACCTGCACCAGACAGAGAGAGAGCCAGACCCAGACCAGACAGAGAGAGAGCCAGACCAGACCAGACCAGACAGAGAGAGAACCCGACCTGGACCAGACAGAGAGAGAACCGGACCCGGACCAGACAGAGAGCGAGCCGGACCAGATAGAGAGAGAACCAGACCAGACAGAGTGAGAGCCACACCCAGACCAGACAGAGAGAGAGCCACACCCAGACCAGACAGAGAGAGAGCCAGACCTGACCAGACAGAGAAGCGGACCCAGGCTGAGCTACCATTGGACGGAGCAGAGCTGCCAACACCAGGCAGGTGAAGTCCAATTCCTTTCAGTCGCTCTTGTCCCTCTATCGCGATGCACTCGGTTACAGAAAATTACAAAGTATTTACAGCACAGAAACATGCCGTTTGGCGCAACCGGTCTGTGCCGGTGTTTATGCTCCACACGAGCCTCCTCCCACCCTACTTCAACTAACCTCATCAACATAATCTTCTATTCCTTTCCCCCTCAGGTGTTTATCTAGATTCCCCTTAAATGCATCTATACTATTCGCCTCAACCACTCCCTGTGGTGGTGAGTTCCACATTCTCACCACTCTCTGGGTGAAGAAGTTTCTCCTGAATTTCCTATTGGATTTATTAGTGACTATCTGATATTGATGGCCCCTAGTTTTGGATTCCCCCATAAGTGGAAACATCTTCTCTACATCTTTCCCTTTGGGTGAAAAGAAAGAAAGACTTGCATTTCTATAGCGCCTTTCACGACCTCAGGACGTCCCAAAGCACTTTACAGCCAATGAAGTACATTTTGAAGTGTAGTCACTGTTGTAAAGTGGGAAACACAGCAGCCAATTTGTGCACAGCAAGCTCCCACAAACAGCAATGTGATAATGACCAGATAATCTGTTTTAGTGATGTTTCTTATGAGATAAATATTGGCCCCAGGACACAGGGGGATAATTCCCCTGCTCTTCTTCGAAACAGTGCCATGGGATCTTTTACATCCACCTGTGAGAGCAGACGGTTTAACATCTCATCCGAAAGACGGCACCTCCGACAGTGTAGTACCCTCTCAGTACTGCATTTTTGTAATTAAGTCTTTTTTAAATTTGTTTTTATGGGATGTGGGCGTCGCTGGCAAGGCCAGCATTTATTGCCCATCCCTAATTACCCTTGAGAAGGTGGTGGTGAGCCGTCTTCTTGAACCGCTGCAGTCCGTGTAGTGAAGGTACTCCCACAGTGCTGTTAGGGAGGGAGTTCCAGGATTTTGACCCAGCGACAATGAAGGATTGGCGATATACTTCTAAGTCAGGATGGTGTGTGACTTGGAGGGGAACTTGGAGGTGGTGGTGTTCCCATGCGGCTGCTGCCCTTGTCCTTCTAGGTGGAAGAGGTCGCGGGTTTGGGAGGTGCTGCCGAAGAAGCCTTGGCGAGTTGCTGCAGTGCATCTTGTAGATGGTGCACACTGCAGCCACGGTGCGCCGGTGGTGGAGGGAGTGAATGTTTAAGATGGTGGATGGGGTGCCGATCAAGCGGGCTGCTTTGTAGAATCATAGAAAGTTACATAGAAACATAGAAACATAGAAAATAGGTGCAGGAGTAGACCATTCGGTCCTTTGAGCCTGCACCGCCATTTAATGCGTTCATGGCTGAACATGCTACCTCAGTACCCCATTCCTGCTTTCTCGCCATACCCCTTGATCCCCCTAGTTGTGAGTATTATATCTAACTCCCTTTTGAATATATTTAGCGAACTGGCCTCAACAACCTTCTGTGGTAGAGAATTCCACAGATTCACCACTCTCTGGGTGAAGAAATTCCTCCTCATCTCAGTCTTAAATGGCTTCCCCTTTATCCTTAGACTGTGACCCCTGGTTTTAGTTTTCCCTAACATTGGAAACATTCTGCCCGCATCTAATTTGTCTAAACCAGTCAGGATTTTAAACGTCTCTATAAGATCCCCCCCTCATTCTTCTGAACTCCAGAGGATACAACTTCAGTTGATCCAGTCTTTCTTGATATGTCAGTCTGGACATCCCAGGAATCAATCCAGTGAACCTTCGTTGCACTCCCTCAATAGCAAGAATGTCCTTCCTCAAGTTAGGAGACCAAAACTGCACACAATACTCCAGGTGTGGCCTCACCAAGGCCCTGTACAACTGTAGCATCACCTCCCTACTCCTGTACTCAAATCCCCTTGCTATGAAGGCCATCATGCCATTTGCTTTCTTGACTGCCTGCTGCACTTGCCTTCCCACCTTCAGTGACTGATGTACCATGACGCCCAGGTCTCGTTGCACCTCCCCTTTCCCTAATCTGCCACCATTCAGGTAATAATCTGCCTCCCTATTTTTACCACCAAAGTGGATAACCTCACATTTATCCACATTGAACTTCATCTGCCATACATTTGCCCATTCACCCAACCTGTCCAAGTTACAGCATGGAAGGAGGCCATTTCGGCCCATCGTGTCCGCGCCGGCCAACAAAGAGCTATCCAGCCTAATCCCACTTCCCAGCTCTTGGCCCGTAGCCCTGCAGGTTACAGCATCCCAAGTGCACATCCAAGTACTTTTTAAAAGTGGTTAGGGTTCCTGCCTCTACCACCCTTTCAGGCAGTGAGTTCCAGACCCCCACAACCCTCTGGGTGAAGAAATTTCCCCTCAAATCCCCTCTAAACCTTCCACCAATTATTTTAAATCTGTGCCCCCTGGTTTTTGATCCCTCTGCTAAGGGAAATAGGTCCTTTCTATCCACTTTATCTATACCCCATATAATTTTATACACCTCAATAAGGTCTCCCCTCAGCCTCCTCTGTTCCAAGGAAAACAGACCCAGCCTATCCGGTCTTTCATCATAGCTAAGATTCTCTACTCCCGGCAACATCCTTGTAAATCTCCTCTGTACCCTCTCTAGTGCAATCACATCTTTCCTGTAATGGGGTGACCAGAACTGCATGCAGTACTCTAGCTGAGGCCTAACTAGTGTTTTATACAGTTGAAGCATAACCCCCCTGCTCTTGTATTCTATGCCACGGCTAATAAAGGCAAGCATTCTGTATGCCTTCTTAACCACCTTATCTACCTGGCCTGCTACCTTCAGGGATCTGTGGACATGCACTCCAAGGTCTCTTTGTTCCTCTACACTACTCAGTGTCCTACCATTTAATATGTATTCCCTTTCCTTGTTAGCCCTCCCCAAATGCATTACCTCACACTTCTCTGGATTGAATTCCATTTGTCACTGTTCTGCCCACCTGACCAATTTATTGATATCTTCCTGCAGTCTACAGTTTCCTTCTTCAGTATCAACCACACAGCCGATTTTAGTATCATCTGCAAACTTCTTAATCATACCCCCTATATTCAAGTCTAGATCATTGATATATACCACAAAAAGCAAGGGACCTTGTACTGAGCCCTGCGGAACCTCACTGGAAACAGCCTTCCAGTCACAAAAACACCCATCAACCATGACACTCTGCTTCCTGCCTCCGAGCCACTTTTGAATCCAACTTGACACTTTGCCCTGGATCCCATGGGCTTTTAACTTCGTGACCAGTCTGCCATGTGGAACCTTATCAAAAGCCTTGCTAAAGTCCATATACACTACATCAAACGCACTACCCTCATCTATCCTCCTTGTTACCTCCTCAAAAAATTCAATCAAGTTTGTCAGACACGACCTTCCCTTAACAAATCCGTGCTGACTATCCTTGATTAATCCATGTCTTTCTAAATGAAGATTTATCCTGTCCTTCAGAATTCTTTCCAATAATTTTCCCACCACCGAGGTTAGGCTGACTGGCCTGTAATTTCTCGGTCTATCCTTTTCTCCCTTTTTAAACAAGGGTACCATATTAGCAGTCCTCCAGCACCACACCTGAAGCCAGAGAGGATTAGAAAATGATGGTCAGGGCCTCTGCTATTTCCTCTTTTGCTTCGCTTAACAGCCTGGGATACATTTCATCTGGGCCTGGGGATTTATCCACTTTTAAAGCTGCTAAACCCCTTCATACTTCCTCTCTCACTATGTTTATTTCATGTAATATTTCACACTCCTCCCCCCTGATAGCAATGTCTGCTTCACCCCACTCCTTTGTGAAAACAGATGCAAAGTATTCATTGAGAACCCTACCGACGTCTCCCGCCTCCACACACAGATTACCCTCATGATCTCTAATAGGCCCTACCCTTTCTTTAGTTATCCTCTTACTCTTAATATATTTATAAAACATCTTTGGGTTTTCCTTGATTTTACTTGCCAAGAATTTTTCATGCTCTCTCTTTGCTATCCTAATATCCTTTTTAATTGCACCCCTGCACTTTCTGTACTCCTCTAAAGATTCTGGAGTATTTAGCACTCGGTATCTGTCATACGCCTCCCTTTTTTTCTTTATCCTGGATGGTGTCGAGTTTCTTGAGTGTTGTTGGAGCTGCACTCATCCAGGCAAGTGGAGAGTATTCCATCACTCCTGACTTGTGCCTTGTAGATGGTGGAAAGGCTTTGGGGAGTCAGGAGGTGAGACACTCGCCACAGAATACCCAGCCTCTGACCTGCTCTTGTTGCCACAGTATTTATGTGGCTGGTCCAGTTAAGTTTCTGGTCAATGGTGACCCCCAGGATATTGATAGTGGGGGATTCGGCGATGGCAATGCCGTTGAATGTCATGGGGAGGTGGTTGGACTCTCGCTTGTTGGAGATAGTCATTGCCTGGCACTTCTATGGCGCGAATGTTACTTGCCACTTATCAGCCCAAGCCTGAACATCTTGTTGCATGCGGGCATGGACTGCTTCATTATCTGAGGAGTTGTGAATGGCGCTAAACACTGCAGTCATCAACGAACATCCCCATTTCTGACCTTATGTTGGAGGGAAGGTCATTGATGAACCAGCTGAAGATGGTTGGGCCTAGGACACTGCCCTGAGGAACTCCTGCAGTGATGCCCTGGGGCTGTGATGATTGACCTTCAACCACCACAACCATCTTCCTTTGTGCTAGGTATGACTCCAACCAGTGGAGAGTTTACCCCCTGATTCCCATTGACTTCAGTTTTACTAGGGCTCCTTGATGCCAGACTCGGTCAAATGCTGCCTTGATGTCAAGGGCAGTCACTCTCACCTCATCTCTGGAATTCAGCTCATTTGCCCATGTTTGGACCAAGGCTGTAATGAGGTCAGGAGCTGAATGGTCTTGGCAGAACCCAAACAGGGCATCAGTGAGCACGTTTTTGGAGATTTCCGCATTTAGTTCTTCCATCCAATCCTGTGGCATTGCTCTCACAAACTTCTCATACATGATCATAATTGCTTTTTCCTCTACCTCCTGATCCTCCTCCCACACCATGTCCCTCACTACCATTTCCAGCAACCAACCTGGAATTACCTCATATAATACATCTTTCACAGATATAATATCAGCTTTTATAAAAGCTTGATTAAATAATACCGCTCCTTCAATGTTGACCCACCTGTTCAAAAATAAGGGCTGTTCTAAAAATTCCTCAGCACCCTTGGGCATAAACTATCACACTATTTAAAAATTGGGCCCAAGTCTCTACAACCCCCTTATAAAACCTCGTGAGAGGTTTAATCGATTTCAAAAACATATTATTGAATACCATATACAATATCGCCTGCCCTCCTGTCCCACTTCATTTTAAAAATTGCTCAAAACAACTCTTCCAAAAACTTGTATTTGACTTCTGAAGAAATCTCTTCACCCATTTGATTCTAAAGGATTTTTTCTTCAAATCAATATCTGGGAAATTGAGTGCTCCCTAATTTCTCTGTCCAGCGATGGTATTGTAAGCAACCAAGGCTGGTTTCCCTTCCCATAAAAACCTCACCCAAGCCTCTCGGATGGACCTTTCCTCCCACTCAGGAATATCCTCCATCGTCAATAAGTACCATAGTTCAGATAGCAGGAGAGTGGACACCACTGTCGCTCTTCCTTGCACTTTCAACCATCTTCTTTCCCATCTTCCCAAAATCTTTTTAATTTTCATAACCTTCGGTTCCCAATTTAATTGATCCACTTCATCCCTGTCTTTCTTGCACCCCATATGCACCCCCAGAACTTCCAAAACCTCCACCACCTTAAAGGGACTTTCCTTCAACCATTCCCCCCTACCCCTTCCTGCAACCAGGCATTGGGACTTACTATAATTCACTCTGGCTCCTGAAGCTCTACAATACTCCTCCACTACGTCCATAGCTTTCCTCACTGACTCCCCATTTCTCAATGTTAAGGTTGTGTCATCTGCATATTGGTGCATCACCGACACCAGCCTGGAACTGGGAACCGCAATCCCAACTACACCTTGTTTCTTTCGCATCATGTAACCTAATGGTTCTGCTACCAATGTGTACAACAATGGGGACAGGGGACAACCCTGTCTCACTGACCTCTGTATCGGACAATACTTGGATAAAAAAACTATTACATTTAACGCAGCTAAATATGTTTGAATAAAAAACCCTTATCCACTCAATGAAATTTTCCCCGAAACCAAATGCTTCCAAAACCATCAATAAAAACTCATGAGACCCGATCAAAGGCTTTCTCTTGATCTATCTTTAATACATAAGCCTCCCTCCCATTCTCTTCCATGAGCTTTATCGCATCTCGGATTGAGACCACAGAGTCTGCGATGTCCTGGCCTATGACTCCATAGGACTGAGAGGGCAAAACTATCTGCGGCAACACCTCCTTCATACGATTTGCCATAACCCTCGCCAAGATCTTATAATCCACATTTAATAATGTGATGGGCCTCCAATTCTTCAGATTCCTTCTATCCCCTTTATTTTTATAAGCTAAGCTTATGACACCTCTCCTCATAGATGGGGCCAGGCTTCCCTCAATTTTAAACTCCTTAAAAGCAATGGACTTAAAATCTGAAAAATTCTTTATAAAATTCTGCACTTAGTCCATCAGACCCTGGGCTTTCCCCCCTTTCATTCCACTTATTGCTACTTTTACTTCCGCTAATCCTACTTCTTTGTCACACATGCTTCTCTCATCCTCCCTTAAACTCTCTTCAATAAAAGCGCTAACCTTCTCCATCGCCAATTTGGAAATGTCTTCGATTGTATATAACTCTTGATAAAAGCTGCTAGCTGCCTCCAAACTCTCCCCACTTTCATTAATGATCTTCTCCCCAACCTTCAACTCTCCAATTAATGATAATCTCTGTCGCAGCTTCTCTTGCTCCAGAAAATATCGAGTGCATCTTTCGCCCTCCAATGCATCTTTAGCCTTTGCCCAGAGAATGGTCCCCTTGCATTTTTCAGCTTGCAATAATTCCCACTCTTCCTTTAACACCCGGAATTTAGTCTCTGCTCCTTTATCCCCTCCGCCAACTGCTTTACAGACATCCGTAAACCTTTTGTTTATATTCTCTTCGACGCCGGTTAGCTGCCGCTCTCTCTTTCCCATAACGTACCGAAAAAACTTTTACCTCATATTTGAAATTGTCCCACCAAACTCTTCTTTCCTTCAAGAACAAAGGTTCCTTCCGAGTATTCTATTTTATATTTAAAATCTCTTCTTTATAAACAATTTCTTTCAGGTATTCTCTTGTTTAAAATCCATCCCCCTGGACCGATCTTAACTCTGCTGTTCCTAATTCTAAGAACCAAAGCCAAGTGGTCACTAAAAAATACTTTTTTGTAATAAATCTCCATCACCTCAGAACTTAACCCTTCCCGCATTAACACAAAATCTATTCGGCTCTGTTTTAAAACATCACCCACCCAAACTGTTCTGGAGAACTCCCTTTTCATGGGGTTCCGATCCCTCCATAAGTCTCTCAAATTACATTTGCCATCATTTTTACAATCACCCCTCTGGAGTTATCATCCTTAAAGATCATCTGGGCTGAAATGTCCATCCGAGATAAAAATACATTAAAATCCTCCACTGTACAAGGGCTTTCCACCTCTGCCACTTCAGTGAATAACCACCGAAAAAACTCGCGCCGCTTGCAATGATTGTTCGGTGCATAGATATTAAAGAGATCGCAATTAAATTCCTCCATTTTTACCTTTAGCCGTAAAAATCTCCCCTCAGTGTCCTTGTCCACAAAGGCAATGTTCTGTTTTATGGACGGACTCACCATAACAGAGTGTCAATCTTCTGGCTAGCCTTCCTGATCCTTTATTTCTTTCCCTCTATATTTTCTATGCTTCGGTTGACTTTCTTGTCTCTAATTAGTCCAGGATAGGTCTCATTTATCAGTCTAACTTTAATATTAATTTTATTTGAGCAGGGGATGGGACTGAGGGGAGAGCTCGCCCAGAGAGAGAGCACGGGGGGGCGATGGGGGAATGGGGGGAGAGCTCGCCCAGAGAGAGAGCATGGGGTCGATGGGGGAATGGGGGGAGAGCTCGCCCAGAGAGAGAGCATGGGGGGCAATGGGGGAATGGGGACTGAGGGGAGAGCTCGCCCAGAGAGAGAGCACGGGGGGCGAGGGGGGAATGGGGGGAGAGCTCGCCCAGAGGGAGAGCATGGGGTCGATGGGGGAATGGGGGGAGAGCTCGCCCAGAGAGAGAGCATGGGGGGCAATGGGGGAATGGGGGGAGAGCTCGCCCAGAGAGAGAGCACGGGGGGCGATGGGGGAATGGGGACTGAGGGGAGAGCTCGCCCAGAGAGAGAGCACGGGGGGGCGATGGGGGAATGGGGGGAGAGCTCGCCCAGAGAGAGAGCATGGGGTCGATGGGGGAATGGGGGGAGAGCTCGCCCAGAGAGAGAGCACGGGGGGTGATGGGGGACTGAGGGGAGAGCTCGCCCAGAGGGAGAGCACGGGGGGCGATGGGGGAATGGGACTGAGGGGAGTGTCATAATCATAGAGTCATAACGGCACAGGAGGAGGCCATTCGGCCCTTCCAGTCCGTGCCGGCTCTCTGTTGAGCAATCCAGTCAGTCCCATTCCCCCGCTCTATCCCCGTAGCCCTGCAAGTTTATTTCCCTCAAGTGCCTATCCAGTCTCCCCTTGAAAACATTGAGGGGGAGAAATTCAGTATTGCTCCATTTGGGGCGCAATTATTGGCCGGGCGCAAGGATTAGCGCCTGGCGCTAATTATCGCCTCCGACTGCAAACTTCACTTTTATCGCCCCTGGAGGTGATTGGAGCGCTAAATCAGGCGCTACACATCTGTCTTAAGGTGCAAAGGCCAAGGAGCGAGGCGCTAACTCAGAGCGCTGGCAAAGCTCATGTGATGTCAGTCAGCAATGGAACACACACACAATGGTCCCGGCCAGTTCTTAAAGGGGAGGGTTGATCTTGCTTTCCATCCACATCCTGCTCATTGCAGCCTTGAATCTCGGCCTGGAGAGACCTATACATTGGCCAGAAAAAGCAGCAAACCTGAGGATTGGGAGCAGTTTAGGATTCAGCAAAGGAGGACAAAGGGATTAATTAAGAGGGGGAAAATAGAGTATGAGAGTAAGCTTGCAGGGAACATAAAAACTGACTGTAAAAGCTTCTATAGATATGTGAAGAGAAAAAGATTGGTGAAGTCAAGCGTAGGTCCCTTGCGGTCAGAATCAGGGGAATTTATAATGGGGAACAAAGAAATGGCAGAACAATTAAATACATACTTTGGTTCTGTCTTCACAAAGGAGGACACAAATAACCTCCCAGAGATGTCGGGGAACATAGGGTCTGATGAAAGGGAGGAACTGAATGAAATCAGTATTTGTAGGGAAATGGTGTTAGGGAAATTGACGGGATTGAAGGCCGATAAATCCCCAGGGCCTGATAATCTACATCCTAGGGTACTTAAGGAAGTGGCCCTAGAAATAGTAGATGAATTGCTGGTTATCTTCCAAAATTCTATAGACTCTGGAATAGTTCCCATGGATTGGAGGGTAGCTAATGTAACCCCACTATTTAAAAAAGGTGGTAGAGAGAAAACGGGGAATTATAAGTAAGTCTGACATTGGTAGTGGGGAAAATTCTAGAGTCCATTATAAAAGATGTAATAGCAGAGCACTTGGAAAACGGTGACAGGATCGGACAAAGTCAACATGGATTTACAAAAGGTAAATCACAGAATCACAGAATCCCCACAGTGCAGATAGAGGCCATTTCGGCCCATCGAGCCTGCACCGACACATATCCCACCCTATCCCCGTAACCCCACTTATTTAATCCCCCCCTAACACTAAGGGTCAATTTATCATAGCCAAATCAACCTAACCCGCACATCTTTGGACTGTGGGAGGAAACCGGAGCACCCAGAGGAAACCCACGCAGACACGGGGAGAATGTGCAAACTCCACACAGACAAATCATGCTTGACTAATCTACTGGAACTTTTTGAGGATGTAACTGGTAGAATAGATAAGGGAGAACCAGTGGATGTGGTGTATTTGGACTTTCAGAAGGTTTTCGATCAGGTCCCGCATAAGAGATTTGCGTGCAAAGTTAAAGCACATGGGATTGAGGGTAAGGTACTGACTTGGATAGAGAACTGGTTGGCAGACAGGAAGCAAAGAGTTGGAATAAACGGGTCTTTTTCCGAGTGGCAGGCAGTGACTAGTGGGGTACCGCAGGGATCGGTACTAGGACCCCAGTTATTCACAATATATATTAATGATCTAGACGAGGGAACGAGATGTAATATCTCCAAGTTTGCAGATGACACAAAGCTGGGTGGGCGTGTGTGCTGTGAGGAGGATGCAGAGAAACTCCAGTATGATTTGGACAGGTTGGGTGATTGGGCAGATGCATGGCAGATGCAGTATAATGTGGATAAATGCGAGGTTATCCACTTCGGTGGCAAAAACAGGAAGGCAGATTATTATCTGAACGGCAATAGATTGGGAAAAGGGGAAGTGCAATGAGACCTGGGAGTCCTTGTGCACCAGTCGTTGAAGGTAAGCATGCAGGTGCAGCAGGCAGTTAAGAAGGCAAATGGTATGTTGGCCTTCATAGCGAGAGGATTCGAGTACAGGAGCAAGGATATCTTGCTGCAGTTGTACAGGGCCTTGGTGAGACCGCACCTTGAGTATTGTGTGCAGTTTTGGTTGCCTTATCTGAGGAAGGATGTTCTTGCCATGGAGGGAGTGCAGCGAAGATTTACCAGACTGATACCTGGGATGGCAGGAATGACGTATGAAGAGAGATTGGGACGATTGGGCTTGTATTCGCTAGAGTTTAGAAGAATGAGAGGGGATCTCATTGAAACTTATAAAATTCTAACAGGACTAGACAGACTAGATGCAGGAAGGATGTTCCTGATGGCGGGGGAGTCCAGAAGCAGGGGTCACAGTCTAAGGATAAGGGGTAAGCCATTTAGGACTGAGATGAGGAGGAATCTCCTCACCCAGAGAGTGGTGATCCTGTGGAATTCTCTACCACAGAAGGCAGTTGAGGCCAATTCATTAAATATATTCAAGAAAGAGATAGATATATTTCTTAAGGCTAAAGGGATCAAGGGATATGGGGAGAAAGCAGGGGCCAGGTACTGAATTTGGATGATCAGCCATGATCTCATTAAATGGCGGAACAGGCTCGAGGGGCCGAATGGCCTACTCCTGCTCCTATCTTCTATGTTTCTATGTTTCTATGAATGCATCCTAGGTTGCTGAAAGAAGCAAAGGTAGAAATAGCAGAGACAGTGGTCACAATCTTGAACCCTCGTTGGATACAGGAGTAGTGCCGGAGGACTGGAGGGATGCTAATGTTATACTATTCAAGAAATGAGAGAGGGATTAAGCAGGAAACTACAGCCCTGTCAGCCTAACATCGGTGGTGGGGAAGTTATTGGAAACCATTATCCGGGACAAGATAACCTTTTATTTGGAAAGGAATGGGTTAATCAAGGAGAGCCAGCATGGATTTGTTAAAGGTAAATCGTGTCTGATGAACTTGATTGCATTTTTTGATGAGTTAACAGAGAAGGTTGGTCAAGGTAGTGCAGTAGATGTTGTATATATGGGGGGAAAAATTAGGTCGCGCCCCATTTGGGGCGCAAATATCGTCTGGACGCAAATATTAGCGCCTGGCGCTAATTATCGCCACTGACTGGAAACTTCACTTTTACCGCCCCAGGAGGTGAGTGGAGCGCTAAATCAGTCGCTGCACACCTGTCTTAAGGCGCAAAGGCCGAGCAGTGAGGCGCTAACTCAGAGCGCGAGCGCAGCGCAGGTGCTGCCAGTTAGCGAGGGAACACAGACACACTGGCGCCGGCCAGTTCTTAAAGCGGGGGGGGCCAACTTGCTCCCCAGCCACACCCTGCTCATTGCAGCCTTGAATCTCGGCCTGGAGAGACCTGTGAATCCATTTTGCTGCCAAGGATGGAAAGGGTGAGAGAACGAGCTCATCGCTTCACCGAGCGGGCCTTGGATGCTCTGGTTGGCGCGGTGGAGCGCAGAAGATGTATACTCTTCCCTGAGAGTGGCAGGAGGCCTTTGCCACGCGAGTACAGAAGAGTGTGGAGGGAGGTGGCTCAGAGCGTCTCCTCCAGGAGCATGGTGCCCAGGACCCATGTTCAATGCCGCAAAAAGTTCAACGACCTCACTCGGGTCGTCAGGGTGAGTGGCTTTTTCTCAATACCTCTCCATCCCTCCATCTCAACCTCACTCTATGGCCAGAGGGTCTTAAAACCCCAATGCACAACACTCATCCAACACCTATGGCCCTTTCATGAAACACACACACACATTCCACACTTTGCATACAGTAAGGGCTATTCACCTATGGGAGGCACATCAGGCAAGACCATGGCTGTATATTTACTCAGATGCTGTCCTTTTTCTTGCAGGCCAAGCTGGCGCATAATCGGAGACAGCAGCAACGGACAGGTGGAGGGCGGCCTCAGCTGCAACCCCTCAGCGATCTTGAGGAGCGCGTCCACAGGATTGTGGCAAGCCGGGTGATCGGTCCCGTCGCCACTGGAGACGCCGACCCCATTCTGGACAGCAATGGTAAGGTCATCACCTTTTTGTCCTCTGTCATTCCACTTGTCCCTCACAACACCAGCCTTTGACACTTTCAATCCAACTTGCTAACTCGCTGCACTTATTCCTCCCTTACTGCCACCCTGTCCTCACGCTAAAGCCACTCTTGTACCTCCCTGCTTTCAGATGGTGATTCACCAGCTGAGGAGACAGGCCCTGAAGCTGCCACTGGGAGTGAAGCTGCAGCCGAGGAGGAAGAGGAAGCCGGAGCATCAGTGCCACCCTCTCCCGAGGAAGCCCATGCCCACACTGGGAACACGCCTTCCCTGGAGGGGAGCAGGGGGGAAGGGTCTGATGAGGGTGAAGCTCCAGGACCCAGCGGGCTGCAGCAACGCCATGGGGGTAGGGAAGAACGGGGGCCTTCTCCCCAGAGGGAGAGTATGCCAGAGACTCCTACTGCAATGGACGCAGAGGAGGAGCGGCTGATTGCAGAAATGAACACCCAGGCGGTGGGCATGCACACTGAGCTCATGGGTGCAGTGGGAAGGGTGCCCGAATGCATTGAGTCACTGGCAAGGAGTGTGGAGCACTTCGCTGTAGCACAGGCGGATGCCACACTAACGCTTAGTGCTGCAATTCAGTCACTGGCTGCCGTGATCCCATCTCTGACTGCTCTCATGCAGACTCAGATTGAGGCCACGCGAGCACTGACTGCTGCCAACCTCGATGGTTCGTTCACATGTCCCCGGGGCTCTCACCGTGCCGCAGCAGGCCAGCAATCTGTTCTCCAGCAGATTGCTCCGGATGCTGAAGTGCTGCCCCGTGGGAGTGCCAGTGTGTCGGGCGAGCAGGGAGTTGCTGTCCTCTCTCACGATGACAGCATTCCTGCTGCCAACACTGTCACTTCTCCACTGCACTTGCCACCGCCTGTAGGACAGACTGCTGCCGCCCATGCAGAGTTGGTGCAGTCTGCAGCCGGGCCCTCCAGGCCCAGAACTGGTCGAGGCCGTCCTTCAGGGGCATCTGCAGTGTCAGGGTCTGACGATCAGCAGCCTTCCACCAGCCTTGCTGCAGCCACTGAGGTCCCATTACGGAGGAGCAGTAGGGTTAGAAGGGGGGAAGTGCGCAAGGGGAGGAGATCACCCTCGAAGGGCAAAAAGTAGGAGGTGTGACAAAATGCTGGTCATTTTTTTATTAAAGGCCGAGGTTCATGGTCCAACTTTTGTTTAGTGTTTTGGACATTATCTCCAGGTTGTGAGAACCAGTTATGTTATTGACTGTTTTTTTGTGTTTATTTCTATGAGTTTGTCATGAGGAATTGACACACACAGAGTTTGTAAAATAAATAAGTTTCTGTATTCAAAATATACATGGTTGGTGTTTGGAATTATTGGTGCCTTGGCCGGCTTAGGGGTTGCGTGCTGGGTTCATTGATGTTGTTAGCAATGGCAGAAGCCATTTCCACAGCAGGGGCCCTAGAAGCGGCTTGCTATTAGCCGTTGACGGACGGCCCTTGCAGTTTCACCATTGTGGGCCGCCCTCCCGCCTTGGTGCTGCTGATGATCATCCTCCTCGTCCTCTTCCTCCTCCTCCTCTGGTGGTGCTCCAAGGCCTGGTGGCATTGGCTGGGTCCTGACGATTGCCATGTTATGCAACATGCAGCACACAACTACGAAGTTGGATACTAGCTCAGGCGAGTACTGCAGGGCTCCTCCAGAATGGTCGAGACAGCGGAACCGTTGCTTCAGCACGCCGATTGTACGCTCAATGATGTTCCTGGTAGCTTGATGGCTCTCATTGTACCGCAGCTCAGCAGGGGTGTTGGGCGTACGGAGCGGTGTCATCAGCCAGGTGCTCAATGGATACCCCTTGTCCCCGAGAAGCCAACCAACTGGCTGATGCGGTGCCTCGAAAAGTTCTGCCACAGTAGTCTGGCGCAGGATAAAAGCATCGTGGCAGCTGCCAGGATAGTGGGCATTGACAGCGAGTATCAGCTGTCTGTGGTCACAGACCAACTGAACATTCAAGGAATGGAACCCCTTTCTGTTCCGGAATTCCTCGGCATTCTCATGTGGAGCACGCAAAGCCACATGCGTGCAGTCAATGGCGCCCTGCACCATGGGGAAGCCCGCTATCCTCGCAAAGCCCAGAGCGCGGTCACGCTGCTTGTCTGGGGTCATGGGGAAAGAGATGAACTCTCGTCTCCTTTTAAAGAGGGCATTTGTGACCTGCCGGATGCAGCAATGCACCGCGAACTGGGAGATATTGGCGAGGTCCCCAGAAGCAGCTTGAAATGAGCCAGTAGCATAGAAGTTGAGAGCCACTGTGACCTTCACTGCCACCGACAGAGACGTCCTGGACCTCAGTTGAGGCTGCAGATCTGGCTGCAGCAGGTGGCAGAGCTCAGTGACCACCTCCTTGCTGAATCGCAGCCTTCGCAAACACAGCTCCTCAGACATATGAAGGTAGGAGAGCTGTTCACGATATACCCTGGGAGGGTAAGCTCTCCTGTACATACGCCTGTTGGCCCTCCTCCGTCTGGCCATCATTGCCACTCTCTCTCTGCGTCTCTGTGTCCTCCGATTCAGCTGGAGCAGGACGACACCCCCAATCAGTGCAGCCCCCATAGTCTCTTTGCAAGCAAAGTAATGAAGGACAGCAACCAAAGTACTAGCGAAGTTAGGATCAGTAGGCAAAACTACCTCACAAAGCGTTGAGTCAATGCAGAAGTCTCTCTTTCTCTCTCTCCGAATCTCTCTCTCTCTCTCAGAACGAGTGGTGCATAAATGTCAACCACAGAAAAAGACAGGAAGAGGCCCCCTTTAAATAGCGCCCCCCCCCCAGCCCCACAGCGATTGATAGCGTTCCAGTCTTCCGGTCGTTGGATGCGCCAGGCGGTAAGGCAGGGGGCGCCACTCAATTTCCGCTCCGGGGTGCCACAAGGGCGTTGCACCATGGAATGACATCACAATCTGCGCGCGCAGGTGGTCGCAGCGGTAAAGTTTAGCGCCGCCGCACAATGTCTAGTTAAGTTCCCGAGCGGCGCAAACATCGCTGCGCCCGGGCGTTAGCGGCTTTGCGCCCCATTAGCGCCCTCTTAAGGCACTAACGGGAGGCGCAACCAACTGAATTTTTACCCCATGGACTTTCAGAAGGCATTGGACAAAGTGCCACACAGGAGGCTTGTTAAGAAGCCCATGGAATTCAGGGGAAAGTGTTGGTATGGATACGGAATTAGCTCAGTGACAGGAAGCGAAGGGTGGTGGTGGATGGATGTTTTTCAGACTGGGAAGTGGTTTGCAGTAGTGGTCCCCTAGGGTCCGTTTTGAGTCATTACTCTGCAGTTTTTATAAACGACCTAGACTCGGGTGTCGGGAGCAGCATTATAAAGTTTGCAGATGATCTGAAACTTGGCAAAGTAGTAGATGATGATGAGGTTAGTTATAAGCTTCAGGATGACATCGACAGGATGGTGAAATGGGCAGATTGAGTTCAATACGGAGAAGTGTGAAGTGATGCACTTTGGGAGGACCAATGTGGAAAGACAGTAAACCATAAATGGCACGATTTTGAAAAGTGTAGATGAGCAGAGAGACCTTGGTGTCCATATACACAAATTCTTAAAGGTGGCAGGACAATATGATAAGGTGGTTAAAAAGCATATGCATTACTTGGGTTTATAAATAGAGGAATAGAATATAAAAGCGAAGAGATCATGTTAGAACTTTATAAATCACCGGTTAGGCCTCAGCTGGAGTATTGTGGACAATTCTGGGCCCCACACTTCAGGAAAGATGTAAAGGCTTTAGAGAGGGTAGAGAGGAGGTTTCCCAGGATATTACCAGGGATGAGGGACTTCAGTCATGAGGAGAGGTTGGAGAAGTTCGGACTGTTCTCCTCAGAACAGAGAAGGTTAAGAGGTGACCTAATAGAGATTTTCAAGATGATGAGAGGTTTTGATCGAGTAGAGAGAGAAAAACTATTCCCTCTGGGAGTGGGTCAATAACCAGAAGCCATGAATTTAAAATCATTGGCGAAAAATCTCGAGGGGAGATGAGGAGAAATGTTTTCACTCCGAGAGTTGTGGGGATCAGGAACGCTCGACCTGAGAAGGTGGTGGAAGCTGATTCCATCAATAATTTGAAAAGCGAGTCAGACGGTGCTGGAGGATGAGGAGCTCACAGGGTTATGGAAAAAGAGCGGGGATGTGGGACTGAGCACGACTGCTCTTTCAAAGAGCTAGCACAGGCACGACGGGCCGAATGGCCTCCTTCTGTGCTGGGAGTTTCTGTGAATTTATGAATTCTATGACTCTATGAATCTGACTTTCATTGTTCACTTCCTTTCTCTCAGGAATGGCCCCCTTTTAATCTCCCAGCTGCCCTCATTCCCTGGAAGACATGGGCTGGGCGCTTAGAATTGTTTGGATTGCAAGAAACTCCCTATTTCCAATTTCCATTCAAAATCAGCTGGCAGAGAGCGTGGGAGTGGCCGATGCTCAGCTCGTCCCCTCTTGTCTCAGTTAATTCCATCTCCCAATAGTTCACTCGAATGCATCCTGAAACAGTGCATTCTACAACAGGAATCTCCAAGCTTTTGTATTCATGGGCTGGCAGTGTGCCATATAAACGATAGCAGGGGGGCACGGCCTGGTACTGAAGGAGAGGTCAGGATTAACGGATCCTGGTACCAGCCTGGTAGTAACGGTATTCTGTAACTCGGTGCTGTATTCTGGTGGTGTGCGCTATCCTCTTATTAAATGGAGCCGAGAAGATGCCGAGATATTTTTAGGCTCCACGCTTAGCTTTATTCATGAGGATCCAGATTGTCTCATTTACTGTTACTGCAATAACGGGGTTGTGATGGGGCTAATTTTAGTGTAAGGAATGTTTAATAAAGTGGTTGTGGCAACCCTGCTCTGCGTCCGACTCAGTCCTCCGATATCTCTGGTACAAACCATTTAGGTTGCACTTTGTCAAGCTGTAGCCCTGCTGTAAACCGGCCTGGCTGGATCCATCATCAAAAATCAATAACCTCCCAACTGACAGGTACAAGGAGATGGGGGGAGGCCCCTCAACCCCGTGAAGCTGCCCCTCCAGTTGTGTTAGTGTGGAACTCGACCTCTTTAACCCTGGCCCTTTCTCCACATTCCTTAATGGCCTTAACTGCCTCAGGAAGTCTCTCCGCATTCTCACAATCCCTTTCCTGGATCCCCTTTTTAACCAGTTTAGCCCTGCTTATGTATGAGAGTTTGAACTGAACTAATTAAAGATCCCAGACACGGCAAATCCTGGGGCTCAATCAATCACTCTCTCACTCACTCTCTCTCTCTCATCAACTCACATGGGTTACAGACTGAGATTTCTCCATTTAACAATTTCAATGTATTGTCTGCCATTTAGCACTCACATTTCCCACAAGGATGCCCAATATCACCCACATTCTCTGAGGGACCTCAGAGGTATGGATTGGAAAACACAATGTCAATTATTGATTGATAGCAGAACCAGAGATCCCTGGGCCCAGTCCTTCCCAGCAGCACTGAAAGGGGTGAAGAGCATTGTATTCTTTCTCATCTCTCTTCCACGATAACAAAGTCCCAGTGCATTCCACTTGTGGGGTATAAGATCGGAGTCCAACCTTTCATGGCTCAGAGGGCCAACCCACCCAACACAATGTTCCCCGGCCAGTGATCGAGGTCCAGAGAGTGAGCCTGGGGCGAGCTGAGCATCTCGAGAAGAGGGAGGTACCTGGTATCCAAAGGTGGGCTGTGTAAATCCTTCACCACACTGGTGACAGATGGTCAGTATAGAATCATACAGCACAGGCAGCCATTCGGCCCATTGTGCCTGTGCCGGCTCTTTGGTCGAGCTCTCCAATTAGTCCCACTCCCCCCCCTGCTCTTTCCCCACAGCCCTGCAAATTTCTCCTTTTCAAGTATTTATCCAATTCCCGTTTTGAAAGTTATTATTGAATCTGCTTCCACCGCCCTTTCAGGCAGCGCGTTCCAGATCACAACAACTCACTGCGTTAAAAAATGTTTCCTCATCCCCTCTGGTTCTTTTGCCAAACACCTTAAATCTGTGTCCTCTGGTTACCGACCCTCCTGCCACTGGAAACAGTTTCTCCTTATTTACTCTATCAAAACCCTTCATGATTTTGAACACCTCTATCAAATCTCCCCTTCACCTTCCCTGCCTAAGGAGAACAACCCCAGCTTCTCCACATAACTTAGGTCCCTCATCCCTTCTCGCTGGTGGGGAAACTCATTGGACTTGGGGCAATAGCGGCCAGAGGGCATTTCACTCGTCTATCCAGGGCTCAGTCTTGACCATGAGTGAGTGGCAGAGAGATGGGCAACGGCCCCCCCCACCATACCATCCCCCCCCCCACCATACCATCCCCCCCCCCCCCCCCCCCCCCATGCAAAACTCAATTCAATAAATCTGGCTCCAGAATGATGAGCATGAAAATCTGCTGGATCATCCTAAAAATCCAACTGGGTCACTAATGTCCTTCAGGAAAGAGAAGCTGCTGCTCCTACCCGGACTGGCTCACATGTGACTCCCATCCCATATTACGTGGTTGAATCTCACTGCCCTCTGGTGAGCTGGCCAATTGTACAAAGTTGAATAATAATAAGAAAACCAGCCAAACCCATGGGTAACGAACCTGGCACTGAATCAGGATAAGACGCAGGCAATCTCAGCCAAGTCGACCCTGCAAAGTCCTCCTCACCAACATCTGGGCACTGCTGCCCAATTGGGAGAGCTGTCCCACAGACTAGTCAAGCAACAGCCTGACATAGTCATACTCACAGAATCATACCTTTCAACCAATGTCCCAAACTCCTCCATCACCATCCCCACCGGCAGGGCAGACCCACCAGGGGTGGCGGCACAGTGGTATACAGTCGGGAAGGAGTGGCCCTGGGAGTCCTCAACAGTGACTCCGGACCCCATGAAGTCTCATGTGTTCAGGTCAAGCATGGGCAAGGAAACCTCCTGCTGATTACCACCTACCGCCCTCGCTCAGCTGATGAATCAGTACTCCTCCATGTTGAAACCACTTGGCAGTAGCGAGGGCACAGAATGCACTCTGGCTGGGGGAATTTTGGGTCGTTAACATCGCCTGGGCTTCAGTTTTAGCGCCCAAGAGGGAGGTGGAGCTAATTCAAGCGCTCCACTTCCTTCTTAGAGCGCTAACCCTGAATATCGGGGCGGTGCGTTCTGCAGCGCTGCGCACTGGGCCACGTGGCGCTGCCGCATGGAAGGGCTCTTCCCCTCATGAAAGGGGAGGGCCCAAGCCCACAATGCTGCGAGGCCCTACCGGGACCACCGGGGAGCGGGGTGCCGTGCCAGCAGCCGGGAGGAGTGCCGGGCTGCCAGATCGCGGCACGGACCCCACGTTGAAAGACGCAATGGCCAGCAACAAGTAAGTCAGACGATTTTTTCCCACCGGCCCGTTGCCTCCCCCCGCTCCGTTCCCGCGCCCAGAATCGGTCGCCCGTCATCGATTCAGGGGGCGCGGCGAAAACGGGGCGCTGCACAGGGTGATGACGTCATCATCGCCTGTGCAGCGGAGCAGGGCGCTACCGGTTACCACCGCCGCTAAACTCCCGCTGAATTTAGTGGGAGACGTTAGCGGTGCGAGCCCGGGCGAGAAGTCGTTTCCACCCCGTTAGCGCCCCCAGGAGGCGCTAACACACCGAATTTCTAGCCCATTGAGTCCCCTGCCTCCCCGAACCATTCAACATCCTGGCAGTCGCCATTGGCCAGAAACTCAACTGAACCAGCCACGTAAGTACCATGGTTACTAGAGCAGGTCAGAGGCTGGGTATTCTGCGGCGAGTGTCTCACCTCTTGACTCCCCAAAGCCTTTCCACCATCTACAAGGCACAAGTAAGGAGTGTGATGGAATACTCTCCACTTGCCTGGATGAGTGCAGCTCCAACAACACTCAAGAAGCGCGACACCATCCAGGACAAAGCAGCCCACTTGATCGGCACCCCATCCACCACCTTAAACATTCACTCCCTCCACCACCGACGCACCGTGGCTGCAGTGTGTACCATCGACAAGATGTACTGCAGCAACTCGCCAAGGCTTCTTCGGCAGCACCTCCCAAACCCGCGACCTCCATCACTAACGGGTAGCTCAGCTGTACAGAGCAAGAAGGACCCCAGTTCTCTCCTCAGTCTATCAGGTGGAGCAGAGTTACATCAGAGAGTAGCCAGGGACAGCCTGGAGCACTGCATCTAACCCGTGCTGTACCGGTCCTGGGACAGTGTAGAGGGAGCTTTACTCTGTATCTAACCCGTGCTGTACCTGCCCTGGGAGTGTTTGATGGGACAGTGTAGAGGGAGCTTTACTCTGTATCTAACCCGTGCTGTACCTGCCCTGGGAGTGTTTGATGGGACAGTGTAGAGGGAGCTTTACTCTGTATCTAACCTGTGCTGTACCTGCCCTGGGAGTGTTTGATGGGACAGTGTAGAGGGAGCTTTACTCTGTATCTAACCTGTGCTCTACCTGCCCTGGGAGTGTTTGATGCGGACAGTGTAGAGGGAGCTTTACACTGTATCTAACCCGTGCTGTACCTGCCCTGGGAGTGTTTGATGGGACAGTGTAGAGGGAGCTTTACTCTGTATCTAACCTGTGCTGTACCGGTCCTGCGAGTGTTTGATGGGACAGTGTAGAGGGAGCTTTACTCTGTATCTAACCTGTGCTGTACCGGTCCTGCGAGTGTTTGATGGGACAGTGTAGAGGGAGCTTTACTCTGTATCTAACCCGTGCTGTACCTGCCCTGGGAGTGTTTGATGGGACAGTGTAGAGGGAGCTTTACTCTGTATCTAACCCATGCTGTACCTGCCCTGGGAGTGTTTGATGGATTTCAGGTATTAGATAATGAAGTGTGGAGTTGGATGGAAGCACGGGACTCTGGCTGTGTGAAGGTGGGTGTATTTTATTGAAGCTGGGAGACAGGTGATGGTCGGGAACAGCTGGTGTCTCGGAGTTACATTTTGCAGTGGTGTAAGAGCGCGTGGAGGAGGACGATGCGAGTCTGTCCGTGGGGGTCCCGGGATTCTCTCATGCTAGTCACGGTTTGCCACCTGTGGTGAGGAGGCAGCAGCCCCTCTCCCTTCGTGTTCGCTCAACGTATCTTCCAGAAAGTTGGCCAACTTCTGACAGTCATCCTGGACAGAGAGAGAGACAGAAAAACGTGAAGAGAGATATTTTGGAATAAGAACAGGGGAAGGAGCCGCAGGTTAATTGGCGAGACTAGAAATGGAGCGGAGGGACCTTGGTGTGAAGAAAGTTTGCGAAATTCGGGGTCCTGTGACGTGATAATGACCCCGAGATTTAATGGCAGCAGTGGCGCTTTTGGCAGACCGATGCCGGTCTGGCCAGGGAAAGCGGGCACTGAGGAGGCCAGGCTGGTGGCAGGGTGTGCCCTGGGCCTCACCTCACCTGACCACTGGGGACTGTTCCCACGGGTCGTGGATCGGGCAGCAGACTCAGCAGCGAGATGGAGGTAAGGCCCGGGAATAATTCATCAATTGTGTCTAAAAATATTGGAGTTAGGGCAAAAGGCCGAGAGTCAAGAATAGTCCAATCAATTCAGGGAGAGTCTGTTGGCTTTCCGATGGGCCTGGGCACCGCGGGGGTGGGGGTGGAGAGGACGGGCGAGTGTTAAACCCCGGTCCTTACCTGGCTGATGAATCCGTATCGCACCAGCTCGCTGGCCAAGTCCTGGGAATGATCGGCTGTCAGAGGGAGAGAGAGAGAGAGAGAGAGAGAGAGAGTCAGATCATCGAGCGAATGTTAATGGGACACACCCAGTCTGAGGCAGCAGGAGAGTCGGGTCTGGGGGGCAGTGGGGGCAGGCGGGGGGGGGGTGAGGGG
>JASTWF010001147.1:5000-62920 GCA_030390025.1 Squalus acanthias | reverse complement strand
CCCGAGAGAGACCCCGAGCCCAGAAGACACCGAGACCCCCGAGAGAGACCCCGAGACCCCGAGAGAGACCCCGAGACCCCGCCCGAGACCCCCGAGACCCCGAGAGAGACCCCGCCCAGGAGACCCCGAGACCCCGAGCCCAGGAGACCCCGAGAGAGACCCCGAGACCCCGAGAGAGACCCCGAGACCCCGAGCCCAGGAGACCCCGAGCCCAGGAGACCCTGAGACCCCCTAGAGACCCCGAGCCCAGGTGACCCCGAGACCACCCCGAGACCCCAAGAGAGACCCCGAGACCCCGAGCCCAGGAGACCCCGAGCCCCCCGAGACAGACCCCTAGACCCCGAGCCCAGGAGACCCCGAGCCCAGAAGACACCGAGACCCCCCGAGACAGACCCGGAGACCCCGAGAGAGACCCCAAGACCCCGAGACCACCCCGAGACCCCAAGAGAGACCCCGAGACCCCGAGCCCAGGAGACCCCGAGCCCCCCCGAGACAGACCCCTAGACCCGAGCCCAGGAGACCCGAGCCCAGAAGACACCGAGACCCCCCGAGACAGACCCCGGAGACCCCGAGAGAGACCCCAAGACCCCGAGAGAGACCCCGAGACCCCGCCCGAGACCCCGAGAGAGACCCCGCCCAGGAGACCCCGAGACCCCGAGCCCAGGAGACCCCGAGAGAGACCCCGAGACCCCGAGCCCAGGAGACCCCTTGACCCCGAGCCCCGGAGACCCCGAGCCCCGGAGACCCCGAGACAGACCCCGAGACCAGGAGACCCCGAGCCCAGGAGACCCCGAGCCCAGGAGACCCCGAGCCCACCGAGACCCCCCGAAAGCAGGAGACCCCGAGACCCCCCGAGCCCAGGAGACCCCCCCGAGCCCAGGAGACCCCCCAAGACCCCGAGCCCAGGAGTTCCCGAGACCCCCCGAGACCCCGAGATCCCCCGAGACTCCGAGAGAGACCCCGAGACCCCCGAGAGAGACCCCGAGACCCCCGAGCCCAGGAGACCCCGAGAGAGACCCCGAGAGAGACCCCGAGACCCCCGAGAGAGACCCCGAGCCCAGGAGACCCCGAGCCCAGGTGACCCCGAGACACCCGAGAGAGACCCCGAGACCCCGAGCCCAGGAGACCCCGAGACCCCCCGAGAGAGACCGAGACCCCGAGCCCAGGAGACCCCGAGAGAGACCCCGAGCCCAGAAGACCCCGAGACCCCCGAGAGAGACCCCGAGACCAGGAGACCCCGAGGCCCCCGAGAGAGACCCCGAGACCACGAGCCCAGGAGACCCCCCCGAGCCCAGGAGACCCCGAGACCCCGAGACCAGGAGACCCCGAGAGAGACCCCCCAAGACCCCCGAGAGAGACCCCGAGACCCCCCCGAGACAGACCCCGAGACCACCCGCGACCAGGAGACCTCGAGACCCCGGAGACCCCGAGAGAGACCCCAAGACCCCGCCCGAGACCCCGAGACCAGGAGACCGAGAGACCCCGAGAGAGACCCCGAGAGAGACCCCGAGCCCAGGAGACCCCGAGACCCCCGAGAGAGACCCCGAGACCCCGAGCCCAGGAGACCCCGAGAGAGACCCCGAGACCAAATCCAAAGATAGGGCGTATAAATTAGCCAAAAAAAGCGCCAGAGCGGAAGATTGGGAACAGTTTAAGATACAGCAAAGGAGGACAAAGGGCTTAATCAAGAGCGGCAAAATAGCTTACGAAAGCAAGCTGGCGGAAAATATAAAAACTAACTCCAAAAGCTTTTATAAGTATATCAAGAGGAAAAGACTGGTGAAAACCAAAGTTGGTCCATTGCAGTCAGATACGGGGGAATATATAACGGGAAATAAGGAAATGGCAGACCAACTAAATGCATACTTTGGGTCAGTCTTTACGAAGGAAGACACAAAAAACCTCCCTGGGATATCGGGAAAAATAGGGACATTGGCAAAGGAGGAACTGACGCAAATCAATATCTCTAAGGATATGGTGTTAAGGAAGCTAAAGGGATTGAAGGCGGACAAATCCCCAGGGCCTGATAACATGCATCCTAGGGTACTGAAGGAGGTGGCCCTAGAGATAGCGGATGCACTAAGTATGATTTTTCAGAATTCATTAGACTCGGGAACGGTGCCCATGGATTGGAGGGTAGCTAACGTTACCCCACTATTCAAAAAGGGGGGGTAGGGAAAAAGCAGGTAATTACAGACCTGTAAGCCTTACATCAGTTGTGGGCAAAATGCTGGAGTCCATCATTAAGGATGAAATAGCGGAGCACTTAGCAAATGGGGACAGGATAGGACAGAGTCAACATGGATTTACAAAGGGTAAATCGTGCTCGACGAATCTATTGGAATTTTTTGAGGGAGTAACTGGTAAAATAGATGGGGGAGAGCCAGTAGATGTGGTGTACCTGGACTTCCAAAAGGCCTTCGACAAGGTCCCACATAAAAGATTAGCATGGAAAATTGAAGCTCATGGGATAAAGGGGAAAGTATTGACGTGGATAGAGAACTGGCTGTCAGATAGAAAACAGAGAGTTGGAATAAACGGCTCATTTTCTGAATGGCAGGCAGTAACAAGTGGGGTACCACAGGGATCTGTCCTGGGTCCCCAGCTGTTCACAATTTACATTAATGACCTGGATCAGGGAGTCGGATGCAGCATTTCCAAATTTGCAGATGACACTAAACTAGGAGGGGGGGTGGGCTCAGAGGAGGAGACCAGGAAGCTCCAGAGCGATTTGGACAGACTGGGTGATTGGGCGGATAAATGGCAGATGCACTATAATGTGGACAAGTGCGAAGTTATCCACCTTGGGTGCAGGAACGGGAGGGCAAATTATTATTTAAATGGCAATAAATTGGGAGAGGGGGAAGTACAGAGAGACCTGGGTGTTCTTGTACACCAGTCACTGAAGGCGAGCATGCAGGTGCAACAGGCGGTCAAGAAGGCAAACGGTATGCTGGCCTTCATAGCAAAAGGGTTGGAATACAGGAACAGGGATACCTTGCTGCAGCTGTACAGGGCACTGGTGAGACCACACCGAGTACTGTGTACAGTTTTGGTCGCCTCATCTGAGGAAAGATGTTCTTGCCATGGAGGGGGTGCAGCGGCGATTCACCAGGCTGATACCAGGAATGGCGGGATTGACCTATGAGGAGAGACTATGTAGTTTAGGGATGTACACACTGGAGTTTAGAAGATTGAGAGGGGACCTCATAGAAGTGTATAAAATTCTGACAGGTCTAGACAGACTAGATGCAGAAGGAATGTTTCCCTTGGCGGGTGAGAACAGAACTAGAGGACATAATTTAAGGATAAGGGCTAAACCATTTAGGACAGAAATGAGGGGGAATTTCTTCACTCAGAGGGTGGTGAACCTGTGGAACTCATTGCCACAGAGGGCAGTGTACGCCAGCTCATTAAATATATTTAAGAGGGAATTAGATATATTTCTACAGGCAAAAGGGGTTAAGGGTTACGGAGAGAAGGCGGGGACGGGATACTGAATTGGAGGATCAGCCATGATCTCATTAAATGGCGGAGCAGGCTCGAAGGGCCGGATGGCCTACTCCTGCTCCTATCTTCTATGTATCTATGTATCTATGTACCAGGAGACCCCCGAGACGCCGAGCCCAGGAGACCCCCGAGACAGACCCCGAGCCCAGGTGACCCCGAGACCCCCGAGAGAGACCCCGAGACCCCGAGCCCAGGAGACCCCGAGAGAGAACCCGAGCCCAGGAGAACCCGAGACCCCGAGCCCAGGAGACCCCGAGCCCAGGAGACCCCGAGGCCCCCGAGAGAGACCCCGAGCCCAGGAGACCCCCGAGCCCAGGAGACCCCGAGACCCCCAGACCAGGAGACCCCCCAAGAGAGACCCCGAGACCCCCCCCCCCCCCCGAGACCCCGAGAGAGACCCCGAGACAACCCGCGACCAGGAGACCCCGAGACCCCGGAGACCCCGAGAGAGACCCCGAGACCCCGCCCGAGACCCCGAGAGAGACCCCGAGTCCGAGAGAGACCCCAAGACCCCGCCCGAGACCCCGAGACCAGGAGAGAGACCCCAAGACCCCGAGAGAGACCCCGAGACCCCCGAGACCCCGAGACCAGGAGACCCCGAGAGAGACCCCGCCCGAGACCCCGAGACCCCGGAAACCCCGAGAGAGACCCCGAGACCCCATCCGAGACCCCGAGAGAGACCCCGAGACCAGGAGACCCCGAGAGAGAGCCCGAGACCCCGAGAGAGACCCCGAGACCCCATCCGAGACCCCGAGAGAGACCCCGAGACCAGGAGACCCCGAGAGAGAGCCCGAGACCCCGAGAGAGACCCCCGAGACCCCCCGAGACAGACCCAGAGACCCCCGAGAGAGACCCTGAGACAGACCCCGAGACCCCCCCCGAGACCCGAAACCCCGGAGAGAGACCCCGAGACCACCCGCGACCCGAGACCCCCGCGACCAAGACCCCCCCGCGACGCCGAGACCCCCGAGAGAGACCCCGCGACGCCGAGACCCCCGAGAGAGACCCCGCGACGCCGAGACCCCCGAGAGAGACCCCGTGATGCCGAGACACCCGAGAGAGACCCCGAGACCAGGAGACCCCGAGAATCCCCGAGCCCAGGAGACCCCGAGACCCCACGAGACCCCCCCGAGACCAGGAGACCCCCCGAGACCGACCCCGAGTCCAGGAGACCCCGAGACCCCCCCCGAGACCAGGAGACCCCGAGAACCCGAGAGAGACCCCGAGACCCCCCCGAGAGAGACCCCGAGACCCCCCAGAGACCAGGAGACCCCCCGAGAGAGACCCCCCCGAGACCCCAAGCCCAGCAGACCCCGAGACCACCCCGAGACCACCAAGACCCCAAGAGACCCCCCGAGCCCAGGAGACCCCCCCCGAGCCCAGGAGACCCCCCCCGAGCCCAGGAGACCCCCCCCGAGCCCAGGAGACCCCCCCCCCCGAGCCCAGGAGAGAGACCGCGCGCGACCCCCGAGACCTCCGAGAGACCGAGACCCCGAGACCCCCCACGACCCCGAGAGAGACCCCCCGAGAGAGACCCCGAGACCGCGCGCGACCCCCGAGAGACCCTGAGACCCCCGGCGACCCCCCACGACCCCGAGAGAGACCCCGAGACGCCGAGACCCCCGAGAGAGACCCCGAGACGCCGAGACCCCCGAGAGCGACCCCGAGACGCCGAGACCCCCGAGAGAGACCCCGAGACCACCGAGAGAGACCCCGAGACGCCGAGACCCCCGAGAGAGACCCCGAGACGCCGAGACCCCCGAGAGCGACCCCGAGACGCCGAGACCCCCGAGAGAGACCCCGAGACCACCGAGAGAGACCCCGAGACCCCCGAGAGAGACCCCAAGATGCCGAGACCCCCCGAGACCCCGAGAGAGACGCCGAGACCCCCCCCCGAGACCTCCGAGAGAGACCCCGAGACGCCGAGACCCCCCCGAGTCCAGGAGAGCCCGAGACCCCCCCCGAGACAGACCCCCCGAGACCAGGAGACCCCCGAGAGAGACCCCGAGACCCCCCGAGACCAGGAGACCTCCCAAGACCTCGAGAGAGACCCCGAGACCCCCCTGAGAGAGACCTCGAGACCAGGAGACCCCCAAGAGGGACCCCGAGACCAGGAGACCCCCCAAGACCTCGAGAGAGACCCCGAGACCCCCGAGACCCCCCGCGACAGACCCCGAGACCCCCCGACCAGGAGACCCCGGAGATACTCACTGGGCAGGAGGTCGCAGCTCAGCTGTCTGTGCAACTTATCCTCCAACTTCAGGAAGAGAGTGAGCTGTAAGAGGAAAGAGAGGGGTCAGTGCTGGGCGAGGGGTCAGTGCTGGGCGAGGGGGCAGTGCTGGGCGAGGGGGCAGTGCTGGGCGAGGGGGCAGTGCTGGGCGAGGGGGCAGTGCTGGGCGAGGGGGAGGCCAAAAATGGTTTGAGTGTTTGTGCGTGTAAATGCATCTTTCTGCGTGTGAATGAGTGTGTGTGTATGTCAGTGGTTTTGACTGTGTATCTCGCGCACACACACACACTCTCGCGTGCGCGCACACACACACACAGTTACTCACATGCCATCTTGTCTTGTCCTCATGTAATTCCAGGTGACCCTGCATCTGAATCACCTGTCGGGGCATGACAGAGGTTCAACCGACCCAGCCCATAATATTCAACACAAAGACCCACTCGCCCCACCCACTCACTCCCCTCCCCACCTCCGTCCCAGCCCATGGCATTATTTAAACACATATCTGGAGTTTAGAAGAATGTGAGGTGATCTCATGGAAACATACAAGATTCTAAGGGGGATTGACAGGGTAGATGCTGAGAGGTTGTTTCCCCTGGCTGGAGTGTCTAGAACTAGGGGGCATAGTCTCAGGATAAGGGGTCGGCCATTTAAGTCTGAGATGAGGAGGAATTTCTTCACTCAGAAGGTTGTGAATCTTTGGAATTCTCTGCCCCAGAGGGCTGTGGATGCTGATCATTGAGTATATTCAAGGCTGAGATAGATAGATTTTTGGACTCTAGGGGAATCAAGGGATATGGAGATCGGGCGGGAAAGTGGAGTTGAGGTCGATGATCAGCCATGATCTTATTGAATGGTGGAGCAGGCTCGAGGGGCCGAATGGCCTCCTAGTTCTTATGTTCTTATGAAAGGAAGAGGGAGATATTACTGGGATGTGGTGCTTTCCCCACAGAGACCCAGAGTGCGACTGACGGACAGGGAGAGTGGGATCTGTGCCCTCACACCCACAGCTCACTGGATAGTGAGCAGAACCCAGGGCCAACACCTCTCCACGGCCCTGACCTCGGGGTTAGATTTCAAACAGTTGTACAATCCGAGATCAGCTGCGTGCGCACGAGACACTAATTGTGTTCCCTGTTATGATCCGCGTTCTGTGCCGTGCACAATGCCCCAGGTCTGGCTCCCTTGTGTCACTGTGTTGCCAAGTGTGCGGGTGATGCACTATCGTCTCACCTTCCTGGTCTCCAGCTGATGGGGTTCTGGGGTGGGAGATTTCAGGGAGTCCGTGGTCTCGGGGAGGTGGGTCTGAGCCCAGAACAAGTGGTGCGGGCGGTCGGAGGAAAAGGTCATTAAAGGGTGGATTCCATTCCTGCAAGAGATCAGAGCGAGAGCTGACCGTCCCATCACCAAGGAGGCTCGAGGTGTGCACTCACACACCCCATATACATCCTTAATACTCACAAACCACACACACCACATACTGTACAAAGGGAGCATAACCTTAAAATGAGAGCCAGGCCGTTCAGGGCTGATGTCAGGAAGCACTTCTTCACACAAAGGGAAGTGGAAATCTGGAACTCTCTCCCCAAAAAGCTGTGGATGCTGGGGGTCAATTGAAAATTTCAAAACCGAGATCGGAAGATTTTTGTTGGGTCAGGGTCTTGAGTGATATGGGGATAGGGCGGGTAGATGGGGTTGAATACAGATCAGCCATAATCTAATTGAATGGCGGAGCAGGCTGGAGGGGCTGAATGGCCTCCTCCTGCTCCGAAGCTTGGACACTCACAAGGAGGATCAGCCTCAATATCGGACACAAAGGTCCGACGTAAACATTAACCATTTCCAGCCCCAATCTGGGAGGCTTCGACAAGAGCTGACTGGCCAAGTTCTCCATAATCCACCCACCTCTTCTACAAGAGATCGGTGTTTCAGTGAGAGTCGGGGCTGAGGAAGCCGATATCCCTACAATAAGCAGACGGTTGGAAACTATGATGGTGTAACGCTCCTGTCCTGCTGAAACAAGGCCATAGAATCATGGAAATTCATGACACAGTGTGGGAGAAAACGTATTAAACATTAAGGCATGCTGGGATACTTGACCACTTTACTAATTGAACAAAGGACACTAAACTAGTTAAGACTAAAAGAACTGCTGACTGCCATAATAAACTCAAGCTGACCTTTTGGCTTAGGACATCTGGTGATAAGAAACAGATTAACATGTTCACATTTTAAGAAACAATGGAACCTATGAAACCATACGTTGAAATGTAAGGTAAGCTAATCACATGAAGTTATTTACCTTGCTGTATAACTATGAGCGCTGTACAATGGTAATTTAGAGTGCTGGAGAGCAGTAGGGACTGCTGCAGACTCTCCGTGATATCATGAAATAAATTCCTAAAGCGAACCTCGAAGTCTCCGTCTGATAGTTAATTTCCACGACAGAATTTGGCGTAGTCGGCAGGATCCCTAACAACGGGATCCAAAAGAACTAAGAAGGTCTAAGTTGGGTATAGCGTCGACCTTGTATATCACTTGGCCCGCTTAGGCTCCAATTAGACAAAGGAAATTAAAAAAAAGGGACTCTCCAAAAAATAAAAGGAAAGTGCCCGGTGCCTCCCAGCTGAAAGGGGGACGGCGCACGGTTACCTAGTTATCCGGCCGGTGACTCATGCTGAGCCAAGAAGCCCGTCCGGCTGAGGCAAGACTGCTGAGAAGAGAGAAAAGACTATGGCACCGAATTAAGTAGCTACAAAGAGAATAAAGGGTTGACTTCGAGACTCGTGGACGGAAAGACCGGTGAGCGCTCATTGTATTTTGTGTATATAAAATAACCCGCGGTTGTATAACCAGTAAGTTTAAAACTAAGTTACAGGAGTAAGGAGAAGATGGGAAATAACGGCAGTCGAGCGGATTCGTCCGATCCTGCCAAGAACGGAGCCCGAGGCAAGGTAAAACAGGAGGCTGCAAATGGTAAAATCAAGATATGTAAAAGAACGAATGACAGAATAAAAAAGCTCGTGCGACATCGAAAAAAGGTAGGAGATCCCATCGTTCCACCGGGATCGCCAGCCGATACTGTAATAAAAGAAACAGGAGATGATCGGTATGCGGTAACTTTTAGTAGTGATCTGTATGGATGGTCGGGTGGAGATTGGCCTTATGGGGGAAGTTTTAAAATACCTTTAATAAAAGAATGGGAAGAAATTACTAGAAATGAAGGAGGGGATCCTGAGTGGGACACCCCCTATAGGTTATGGTGCTTTGCTGGGTGGATGGAAGTAGCAAAAAGACACCAACCCCCGAAGAAGAAGGGGAAACAGGAAGAGGCAGAGGCTAGTCAGAAAAAGGAAGAGGTGCTGCCTAAGGCTCCTGTTGTGGGAATGTATCCCCGAACCCCAGCGGGAGATCCGGTTGAGATGGGGGAAGAGTTAGATAATTTACTAATGATAGCGGCTGCTCTAAGACAGCAACCGGCACGATTTCCGGCGCCACCTCCATACAATCCAGCAGGTCTAGCGGCACCACAGCCAGTTGTACCCCCACCAGGGGCACAGCCTGAATCTCCACCCCCACCCGCAGATGAACCCGTAATTGAACCTCCTCCTCCAGCAGAGGCACTCGGAGCAGGAGCTGCTGCACTGCCTGGTAGCAATGTACAGGACCTACCCTCACGTAAAGGACCTACAACTAGGTCACAAACAAAAGAAACAGCCCCTAGAGACAGAGGCGCGCTCGAACCTGACACTACTGCCCATCAACTTCCTCGAGTCATGACAGGAGAGGTGGCAGTGTTAAAACCATGGTCCCCAGCGGAAGCTAGAGCTATGATAGCTGAGGCACCAGAACCCTTAAAGAAGCCCACTGCCTTTCGTAATTGGCTAGAACAAATGTGTACCATTTACAGCCCTCTTCCTGGGGATGTGCTAATGCTGCTAAAATGTGTGTATGGGTCCTCATGGTCGACCCTAAGGGACGGATTTGCTGTTCCCCCGGGAGAAAATGGAGATTGGCGACAAGATGATGTACAACTGGACCAGGGAAATGAGTCTTTTGCTCACTGGTTAGAACATAGAAGTAAAGAGGCTATAATGAGAGGAGCCAAGAAGCTTAGTGACATAGGAGAAGTTACTCGATGTCTGCAGAGAAAGGAGGAGACAATTCCTGATTTTGTAGCTCGATTTAAAAGCAAGTGGGAGAAACATGCAGGAGTTCCATTAATAGACAATGGACCTTTGGCAGTACAAACACTGCTAAACTGCATGTTACCCGTTCAAGCTCAAGCCTTTAAAATGATTAATCTAAATTGGCAGACTCAGCCCTTGCAGACGTACTTCCTGCTCTGGTAAATATGGATAGGGAAGGACTCTTTACTCAGTCGAAAGAGCAAAAGCCAAAAACAGCGGGACAATATTTCCAACAGAATAGAAGAGGATTTGCAGGAAGTGGAGGTTATGGTAGAGGCAGAGGAAGGGGAAGAGGACAATGGCAAATGAGAGATAGATTACAGGATGAATATAGGAACTGTGGGAAAAGAGGACATTGGGCTAGAGATTGCCGATGCCCCCCAAGGCCACAGCAGGGGTACGGCCAACAAGGAGGGTATCCAGCTCATGGGGCAGAAGGAACTTCCTTTTCTTTCAGTAACCCTAATCCATCCACATAGGGGTGCCACGGAGAAGCGGTGGTACAGGCGGCTGTGATCAGATTGTCCAAATCCATGAGAGAACAGCCTATGGCTACAGTTAAAATAGGAAATAGCCATTTGGACCTTCTGGTCGATACCGGTGCAACAATGTCCTCTGTACCCCCCTCCGTGGATATACCCGCCAGTCAATTTAACGTTGTAAGCATGGGAGTAGCCGGTATCCCTATGTTAGAACCCCTCTCCAAACCTACTGAAATTCAAGTGCACGGGCAATCCGTCACAGACACCCTCATAATTTCCCAGACCGCCCCTCTCCCTATGTTGGGAAGACAGGGTTTATGTAAATTGGGAGCAGTTATATACTGCACTCAAGACGGCATGTTCATGGAACTGCCTCAAATACAAACTCATCAACTAATGAATTTAATGATAGAGGAAAAGCAAGGAGACGGAGCCCCCATTTTGTACTGCTGGCAGCTGAATAGCAATCCTTATGGCCAATTGGTAAAAAATGTATACCAAGCCTTGCAGGAATTGGAAGATCCTCAGGGGCAGTATTTACAATATCTAATTGAAACCAGTAGAGAAAAGAAACGGGCCCATTGTACGGCATGGTACACGTATAAAGAAACACCCAATTATCAAGAATTGGTTTGCTCATACCTAAACCAGCCAGAATTGCTGCAGATTTCACCTTATTTATTCTTTGGAGATAAAGGCCTGGGAATGTTGGTTCACCTTACACACGAACAAAAAGAAAGATTTAGGATGCATCACACATCCGAACCCCACCTGACTATAGCAGTCAGAGCCCCGGCTAAGGCGAAGGAAGTGGGGGAGATGATAAAAAAAATACAACACCACAAGCCAGTCTATTCCATCACGTTGCCAATTCAAGCTGGAAAGGTGGAGATAGAATTCTTTAATGAAACAGAAGGAAAAATTCATTGGTTAAGAAAAGAATGGGATACTATTTTTGAAAGACAGCAGCCCCCTAAGGAAAATCTGCAATTGTTACCATGGGCATTGACTAAAGTACCTTCTGAATTATGGGCAAAGCACAAGAATCATGTGGGAAAGGTGCATTCGGCACCTGAACATAGGGTCCAGCCACAGAAGAATGCTGTTTTGCCCTGTCTAAAGCAGTACCGCCTGGCCCCAGAGGCCGAGGAAGGAATCGCAGCGGTAATACATTCTTTACTGCAGCAAGGGGTTTTAGTCAAACACAGAGCCCCTGCAACACTCCTATTTTGCCCATCCCGAAAGTAGGAAGACCAAATGACTGGCGTTTTGTGCAAGATCTCCGGGCGATCAATAAAATAGTCATTCCCATTGCTCCCTTGGTGCCAGATACCAACATCATCCTCTCCTCTATACCAGCTGATGCAACTACCTTTTCGGTTATCGATTTGTGTTCTGCTTTCTTCTCCATACCACTGCATAAGGACAGTCAATATCTGTTTGCCTTTACATATAAAAATCAGCAATATACCTGGACATAGAAACATAGAAGATAGGAGCAGGAGTAGGCCATTCGGCCCCTCAAGCCTGCTCCGCCATTCGATGAGATCATGGCTGATCATTGAAACTCAGTACCCTGTACCTGCCTTCTCCCCATGTCCCTTGATACCTTTAGCTTTAATATATCTAACTCATTCTTGAATATATTTAATGACTTGGCCTCAAAAACCTTCTGTGGTAGAGAATTCCACAGGTTCACCACTCTCGGTGAAGAAATTCTTCCTAATTTCTGTCCTAAATGGCTTACCCCTTATCCTTAGATTATGACCCCTGGTTCTGGACTCTCCGACCATCGGGAACATTCTTCCTGCATCTAGTTTGTCCAGACCCGTCAGAATTTTATATGTTTCGATGAGATCCCCTCTCATTCTTCTATATTCCAGCGAGTATAAGCCCAATCGATCCAATCTCTCCTCATATGTCATTCCTGCCATCCCAGGTATCAGGCTTGTGAATCTTCGCTGAACTCCCTCCATGGCAAGAACATCCTTCCTCAGATAAGGCGACCAAAACTGCACACAATACTCAAGGTGCGGTCTCACCAAGGCCCTGTACAACTGCAGCAGGACATCCCTGTTCCTATACTCAAACCCTTTCGCTATGAAGGCCAACATACCATTTGCCTTCTTCACCGCCTGCTGCACCTGCACGCTTACCTTCAGCGACTGGTGCACAAGGACTCCCAGGTCTCGTTGCACTTCCCCTTCTCCCAATCTATTGCCATTCAGATAATAGTCTGCCTTTCTGTTTTTCACACCAAAGTGGATAACCTCGCATTTATCCACGTTATATTGCATCTGCCACGCTTCTGCCCACTCACCCAACCTGTCCAAATCATCCTGGAGTTTCTCGGTATCCTCCTCGCTGCACACACGCCCACCCAGCTTTGTGTCATCTGCAAACTTGGAGATATTACATTTAGTTCCCTTGTCTAGATCATTAATATATATTGTGAATAGCTGGGGTCCAAGGACCGATCCCTGCCGTACCCCACTAGTCACTGCTTGCCACTCGGAAAAAGACCCATTAATTCCTACTCTTTGCTTTCTGTCCGCCAACCAGTTCTCTATCCAAGTCAATACCTTGCCCCCAATCCCATGTGCCTTAACTTTACCCGCTAATCTCTTATGCGGGACCTTATCGAAAGCCTTTTGAAAGTCCAAATACACCACATCTACTGGTTCTCCCTTATCTATTTTCCCAGTTACATCCTCAAAAAATACCAGTAGATTAGTCAAGCACGATTTACCTTTTGTAAATCCATGTTGACTTATCCGATCCTGTCACTGTTTTTCAAGTGCTCAGCTATTACATCCTTTATAATGGACTCTAGCATTTTCCCCACTACCGATGTCAGGCTTACCGGTCTGTAATTCCCCGCTATTTCTCTACCACTCTTTTTGAATAGTGGGGTAACATTAGCTACCCTCCAATCCATGGGTACAGTTCCAGATTCCATCGAATGTTGGAAGATGATCAGCAATGCATCTACTATTTCTAGGGCCACTTCCTTAAGTACCCTAGGATGTAGATTATCAGGCCCTGGGGATTTATCGGCCTTCAATCCCGCCAATTTCCCTAACACCATTTCCCTGCAAATACTGATTTCTTTCAGTTCCTCCCTTTCATCAGACCCTATGTTCTCCAACATCTCTGGGAGGTTATTTGTGTCCTCCTTTATGAAGACAGAACCAAAATATGTATTTAATTGGTCTGCCATTTCTTTGTTCCCCATTATAACTTCCCCCGCTTCTGACTGCAAGGGACCTACACTTGATTTCACTAATCTTTTTCTCTTCACATATCTATAAAAGCTCTTACAGTCAGTTTTTATGTTCCCTGCAAGCTTACTTTCATATTCTATGTTCCCCTTCTTAATTAATCCCTTTGTCCTCCTTTGTTGAATCCTAAACTGCTCCCAATCCTCAGCGTTACTGCTTTTTCTGGCCAATTTATATTTTCTCTCCTTGGATCTTATGCTATCCCTAATTTCCCTTGTTAGCCACGGTTGAGTCACCCTTTTTGTTTTATTCTTATGCCACACTGGGATGAACAAATTCTGCAGTTCATCCATGCAGTCTTTGAATGTTTGCCATTGCCTATCCACCGTCAACCCTTTGAGTGACATTCCCCAATCAATCCTACCCAATTCGCGCCTCATACCATCGTAGTTTCCTTTATTTAAATACAGGACCCTAGTCTCTGATTCAACTACTTCACTCTCCATCCTAATGAAGAATTCTATCATATTATGATCACTCTGACCCAAGGGGCCTCGCACAACAAGATTGCTAATTAATCCTTTCTCGTTACATAATACCCAGTCTAAGATGGCCTGATCTCTGGTTGGTTCCTCGACATATTGTTCCAGAAAACCATCTCGTAAACATTCTAGGAATTCCTCCTCCACAGTATTTTTACTAATTTGGTTAGCCCAATCTATATGTAAATTGAAGTCACCCATGATGACTGCTGTGCCCTTACTGCATGCTTCTCTAATTTCCCTTTTAATGCCGTCCCCAACCTCCGTATTACTGTTTGGAGGTCTATATACTACTCCCACTAACGTTTTCTGCCCCTTGTTATTTCTCAGTTCTACCCATACAGATTCCGCATCATCAGAGCTAATATCCTTCCTTTCAATTGTGTTAATCCCCTCTTTAACCAGCAATGCTACCCCACCTCCCTTTCTTTTTTGCCTATCTTTCCTAAATATTGAATACCCCTGGATGTTGAGTTCCCAGCCTTGGCCACCCTGGAGCCATGTTTCTGTAATCCCAATCAAATCGTATTCATTTACCTCTATTTGCGCAGCTAATTCATCCACCTTGTTCCGAATGCTCCTTGCATTGAGACACAAAGCCTTCAGGCTTGTTTTTTTAACGCTCTCAGACCTATATGAATTATGACCAGGTTGCCCCAGGGGTATACTGAAAGTCCTGCAGTGTATGCGGCAGCGGTTAAAAATGACTTGGAGGAATGTCAGTTATCAGATCAGTCCACCTTAATCCAGTACGCAGATGACCTTTTGGTTGCCTCCCGAACCGGGCCAGACTGCCAAAAAGATACTATAAAATTGCTCCAGCATCTGGCTAGCAGGGGACACGGTGTCCTCCGAGAAGTTGCAGTTCTGCCAAACGTCCGTCCAGTATTTGGGTTTTCAGTTGGAGTATGGACAGCGAAGATTGGGACTGGGAAGAATAAGAGCAGTGGATAAAGTGCCGATCCCGCGAACAAAGAAGGACATTTTGTCGTTTCTGGGAATGGTGGGTTATTGTAGACAATGGATATATGACTACAGAGAAATGGATGCGGTCTTACGATCAGCTACGCTGCAGACAGAACCCCCCATAGTTGAATGGACGTCAGAACGAGATAAGGCATTCAGTGATCTAAAAAAGGCTATGGTCAGTGCTCTCGCGTTAGGACTACCTAAGTATAATAAGCCTTTTCAGTTATACGTCAATGAAAGAGAAGGCTTTGCAACAGGAGTACTGGCACAAGAACATGGGGGAGGAAAAAGGCCTGTAGCATATTACTCTGCAGCCTTAGCAGCCGCAGTGAGAGGCATGCCAGCCTGCTTCCGAGCCATTGCTGCAACCGCCACAATAGTGGAAAAATCCATCCCTATTGTGCTTGATCACCCTTGTGTGGTAATCGTTCCCCACGCAGTACTGCTATTATTAAATTCGGCAGCTACTCAGCACTTTACAGCGACAAGAAGGACTGGGTATGAGATAATCCTCTTGTCACACTCTAATTATACCTCCCAGCGATCACCAGCTGTCAACCCGGCGACCTTCGTGCCAATACCAACAGAATATCCAGATGAAGCAGAACACGACTGCTTGTTAACTGTTGAAGCCACCACTACACCCAGGCCAGATTTGCTAAGTGATCCTATTGATAATCCTGACTTGATCCTCTTCACAGATGGTTCTTCGCATCGACCTAGTGATGATCAACTATTAGCAGGTTATGCGGTGGTGACTCCTCATGAAGTATTGGAAGCTTATGCGTTGCCACCTGGCACATCTGCACAGGCAGCTGAACTATATGCATTAACCAGAGCCTGTATTTTGGCTAAAGATCAAAGCGTCAATATCTATACTGACTCCCATTATGCATTTGGGGTAGTGCATGATTTTGGACAATTATGGAAAAACAGAGGTTTGATTACATCCTCAGGAAAACCTATTAAGCATGCGCAAATGGTGTTAAATTTGTTGGAGGCTATTCAGTTGCCAAGTAAAATTGCAGTACTAAAATGTGAGGCCCACACCATGGCAGGTGATGAAGTCTCGTGTGGAAATAGGTTTGCTGATAGTGCGGCTAAAGAGGTCGCACTGAGGCAGGCCCCACAGCTTCAAGCCACCAAAAATACCGTTAGTAACTTTCCTCCAGAACTTCCTAGTAGCATTGATGCTGATCTACTACGACAGGCCCAAAGTCAGGCAACAGTCCAAGAAAAACGTACTTGGAGTAAGGCAGGTTGCTATCAAGATCATGATGCATGGATGCATCCTGATGGCCGAGTGGTTTGCCCACGAAGCTTGTTTTTGCCCCTATCTCGCCTGGCACATGGACAGGCTCACATGAGCAAAGGAGGGATGGCACATGCATTGTCCCAACAATGGTATGCACCAGGAATAACGGTAACAATTGAAAAAGTTGCCAGAACGTGTTTAGTATGTCAGCAGAACAATAGAGGGAAATCGCCCACAAATTTTGATCACCTACCCCAACCAGAGCTGCCCTTTGAGAATCTACAGATAGATTTTGTACATATGCCCGCAGTAAAAGGATTTAAGTACATACTGGTAATAGTAGATATGTTCTCCAGATGGGTAGAGGCATACCCCACTAGGAGGGATGATGCCAGAACAGTAGTAAGCATTCTGCTAAAAGAAATAATACCTAGATTTGGAATACCTATGGGAATAAACAGTGACAGAGGAACTCATTTCACCAGCAAACTGATAAAAAAAACTTAACCGAAGCCCTTGGATTTCAATGGAAATTGCACATACCTTACCAGCCACAATCCTCAGGAATAGTGGAAAGAGTGAATGGGGAAATCAAGGCCGCCCTAACCAAAGTATGCCAGCAAAATGGGTTGCAATGGTCAGATGCCGTGCCAGTAGTAATGTATGCCCTGAGAAATCAGAAAAATAGAAACACAGGTCTGACACCACATGAGATCTTGATGGGCCGGCCTATGACAACAGGCACACGCCCACCCATGACTCCAGAGAAGGTGGCATTAATTTGGAATGATGAAAAATCATTAAAATATGCTCAGGCCATGTGTGAAACAGCAGGAAGAATACATGAGAAAGTGAGACAGGCCCAGACGCGCCCCACAGAAGGAAACATGCACCCCTTTAAACCCGGAGATCAAGTTTATGTGAAAGCGCTAAATAAAGAATCTTTTTCTCCTAGGTGGAAAGGACCATATTTGGTGCTGCTTACAACTCGAACAGCTCTCAAATTGAAAGAAAAACCTGATTGGGTGCAAGTTGCATCATCCGGAGGAAAGACCGGAGGTGGAGTGTAAACATCCTGCACCAGACACCACTTCAGAAACGGGAAAAGATCCGTGCCCACCATAATCTGGCACTCCATTGAAGGACTGATTGCTTTCGGATTGCTTTATATATGTTTATATTCAATGCTGTATAACAATAATTAGGAAAATTTAAAGATTTCTAGGATAAATCAAGAAATATGTTAAACCAGATGATAATAATCGGCCTTTATGTAATAAGGACAGCCGCCTGGACCATCCTGCCTACTGAAAGAACAGAATGGGCAGGCCAGTTAGGATGGAAGGCGAGAGACAGTAACCAATCGCAGGGAACTTACACTTGTAACAATGGCACCATTTGTGTAATTGCTAATTGGACGATTAATTGCGAAGCCTGTGGGATGTTCGAAATGAAATCTGGGATGGACAAAATAGTATTTAGCCAAGGATCCAATTTAACTCTAAGTATAAAATGGGAAAAAGGAGTGAACATAAGTTGTAGGATAGAGAATGACACTGACATACTAAACAATTATACTAAACTATGGAAATGGTATAAAAATGACACAAGAACCGGAGACATGGAACAACCGATATATTTGAAAGACGGTCAGGCGTACGGATGCGTGAATGCAACTCTTATAGAAGGAAGACCTCACTGGTATGGGGAAACATTCTTTGCAAAGAAAATGAAACAGATAGAAAGTCCTATGGACCATTTGCAGAGAGTGCATTCTACCTGTACCCCGGTCTTGATAACATAAGAACATAAGAAATAGGAGCAGGAGTAGGCCAATCGGCCCCTCGAGCCTGCTCCACCATTCAATAAGATCATGGCTGATCTGATCCTAACCTCAAATCTAAAGAACACAAGAAGTAGGAGCAGGACCCGGCCACTCAGTCCCTGGGCCCGCTCCGCCACCCACAGGGCCCTGACCGATCCGAACTCAGCCTCATGTCCAATTTCCTGCCCGCTCCCCGTAACCCCTAATTCCCTTTACTTCTAGGAAACTGTCTATTTCTGTTTTAAATTTATTTAATGATGTAGCTTCCACAGCTTCCTGGGGCAGCAAATTCCACAGACCTACTACCCTCTGAGTGAAGAAGTTTCTCCTCATCTCAGTTTTGAAAGAGCAGCCCCTTATTCTAAGATTATGCCCCCTAGTTCTAGTTTCACCCATCCTTGGGAACATCCTTACCGCATCCACCCGATCAAGCCCCTTCACAATCCTTATATGTTTCAATAAGATCGCCTCTCATTCTTCTGAACTCCAATGAGTAGAGTCCCAATCTACTCAACCTCTCCTCATATGTCCACCCCCTCATCCCCGGGATTAACCGAGTGAACCTTCTTTGTACTGCCTCGAGAGCAAGTATGTCTTTTCTTAAGTATGGACACCAAAACTGTATGCAATATTCCAGGTGCGGTCTCACCAATACCTTATATAACTGCAGCAATACCTCCCTGTTTTTATAATCTATCCCCCTAGCAATAAAAGCCAACATTTCGTTGGCCTTCTTGATCACCTGCTGCACCTGCATACTAACTTTTTGATTTTCTTGCACTAGGACCCCCAGATCCCTTTGTACTGCAGTACTTTCCAGTTTCTCGCCATTAAGATAATAACTTGCTCTCTGATTTTTCCTGCCAAAGTGCATAACCTCACATTTTCCAATATTGTATTGCATCTGCCAAATCTCCGCCCACTCACCCAGCCTGTCTATATCCCCTTGTAGGTTTTTTATGTCCTCCTCACTTTCTACTTTCCCTCCCATCTTTGTATCATCTGCAAACTTTGATATGTTACACTCGGTCCCCTCCTCCAAATCGTTAATATCGATTGTAAAGAGTTGGGGACCCCATATACTCTAAATTTGACAGTACAGGTACAATATGAGGATAAAAAAGATACTGGATGTAATATTACTACTATACAAGCCAAATTGAATAAGAGAGTTAGGATCGGGAGAAGGAGAAGGGACTTAGCAACGGTCTTGGGAGGAGTAGGAACTGGTATGGGAGCCCTTAATGCAATAGATATTGAAACATTGCAGAATAAAATACAGCAAGTCGGAGGGCTGACAGGAGATGCTATAAAATTAAGAAATGCTTGGGACAATGGGCTGACAGCAGCGATGTTAACACTGTGGATATCAGATACAATGAGTTGGAAGCAAGTAGATAAGGTAGAAAAGGAACAAGAGAATGTTGCAAAGGGACAAGAGAAAGTCAATAATCATACTCAATGTATGTTTAAAGAAATTACCAAGCAGTTACTGAGGGCTGAGCTAGAGCGAATCGCTATGTCAGGACATGCTCCTAGATGGAGGAGAATTTTCGGATTTGAAGGAAATAATCTTGAAGTAAAACCTGATCGAAGATGTACTAAATGTGACCCTAAGGGATGTAATTTTACAATGAAAGTGGTAAATGTGACAAAAGCCAAAACCTGGTGTCAGTTCTTGGTATTGCCCCAACTGTTTGGAGAAAACTTTTGGTTTCCCGAATTTCATGGTACAGGAAACTTTCGTTTATCCGGCATCGACGGGACCGGCGTGGTGCCGGTTTATCGAAAGTACCGGATAACAGAGAGTTATATCTACCGAGGCTATTTTTAACAAAGAGACTCCAAGCAGCACAGGAGAATCTATTCAAGCTACTGCAATGTTTCGGACTTGTGACAGCGCCAGGAGGCCGAGTAGTGGCACTTTTGAAAAGTACCCCTACTGACTAAATCGGCGTTCGCGGACTCGGACTCGGGATCGGCAACATTGCCGGTTATTTGAGAGGATTTTTCGGAGCACTCGGCGTTCGCGGAGACTCGACTGCGACTCGGCAACATTGCTGGTTATTTGAGAGGAGTTTTCGGAGGATGATTTTTGCCGGTTAAGCGAGAATTCCGGATATTTGGGTGCCGGATAAACGAAAGTTTCCTGTAAATGGATAGATCAGGGGAATAAGACCCACGATGCCTCGGATTGCCAAGATTGGCCGTTTGGAAAAGTATGCCCATTGCATACCCCTATATATGAACCTTGCTCATTACAACATAGTAGAGGTACATGCATTTGGAATTTGAAACCTTGTAATGATACTACCTTGCATGAGATAGGCCAGAACTATCTGTGTATCCGCAGTGCCTGGCCTATATATGTGGACGGGATTTTAAAAAGGCCCCCTTTAAACACTTGCATAAAAGATGTTTATACTGTGTTTGACCCACATACCAACAAGACATATCAGTTGGGAGAATGGGCTACGGTAATGCAAAGAAGAACTGTATTGGGTATAGAAAATGCCCCCCCTACAGTCAATTTGGCTAATCGGACGAAATTTTTGAAAAGCAATGAAAAGATAGCAGAAGCCTTAGCGAAAAGAGGTAGAGATCTGCACCATTTTAAAGCAGTGATGGATTATGATGAGCAAGGTTTGATTCGAATAGCTACGCAAATAACAGATTTGACGCTACACCACTGGTGGGATGTGTTTAAAGGATGGTCACCGAAAGCATCCGCAGTGTTGGAATTGTTTGTTTACCCGATGGTTATAATTTGTGTAGTGACAGGAGTTTTATTTATATTAATTTGTATAATGTGGATAAGAGTGAGATATCTGTTAGCGCAAACAGTAGAATCAGTAGCATTTGTAAAAAGAGTTACGAAAGTACTAGAGAGAAAGGAAAGAAAAAGAGCAAACCAGGATGACTATGATGAAGAAGATTGTCTAAAAATGCGCCCTTTCCCAAAGGGATATTGTCCTCCCTATGAAAACGAACTAAATACAATACCGTAAAGCAGTGTTGATCAGTAAAGATCAACAAGGAGGGAATTGTGGGAGAAAACGTATTAAACATTAAGGCATGCTGGGATACTTGACCACTTTACTAATTGAACAAAGGACACTAAACTAGTTAAGACTAAAAGAACTGCTGACTGCCATAATAAACTCAAGCTGACCTTTTGGCTTAGGACATCTGGTGATAAGAAACAGATTAACATGTTCACATTTTAAGAAACAATGGAACCTATGACACCATACGTTGAAATGTAAGGTAAGCTAATCACATGAAGTTGTTTACCTTGCTGTATAACTATGAGCGCTGTACAATGGTAATTTAGAGTGCTGGTGAGCAGTAGGGACTGCTGCAGACTCTCCGTGATATCATGAAATAAATTCCTAAAGCGAACCTCGAAGTCTCCGTCTGATAGTTAATTTCCGCGACACACGGAAGGAGGCCATTCGGCCCATCGTGTCCGCGCCGGCCAACAAAGAGCTATCCAGCCTAATCCCACTTCCCAGCTCTTGGTCCGTAGCCCTGCAGGTTAGAGCATCCCAAGTGCACATCCAAGTACTTTTTAAATGTGGTAAAGGTTCCTGCCTCTACCACCCTTGCAGGCAGTGAGTTCCAGACCCCCACAACCCTCTGGGTGAAGAAATTTCCCCTCAAATCCCCTCTAAACCTTCCACCAATTACTTTAAATCTATGCCCCCTGGTTATTGACCCTTCTGCTAAGGGAAATAGGTCCTCCCTATCCACTCTATCTAGGCCCCTCATTATCTTATACACCTCAATTAAATCTCCCCTCAGCCTCCTCTGTTCTAAAGAATACAACCCCAGCCTATCCAGTCTTTCCTCATAGCTAAAATTCCCCAGCCCAGGCAACATCCTTGTAAATCTCCTCTGTACCCTCTCTAGTGCAATCACATCATTCCTGTAATGTGGTCACCAGAACTGCATGCAGTACTCTAGCTGAGGCCTAACTAGTGTTTTATACAGTTCAAGCAAAACCTCCCTGCTCTTATATTCTATGCTTCAGCTAATAAAGGCAAGCATTCCGTATGCCTTCTTAACCACCTTATCTACCTGGCCTACTACCTTCAGGGATCTGTGGACATGCACTCCAAGGTCCCTTTGTTCCTCTACACTACTCAATGTCCTACCATTTAATGTGTATTCCCTTTCCTTGTTAGCCCTCCCCAAATGCATTACCTCACACTTCTCCGGATTGAATTCCATTTGCCACTGTTCTGCCCACCTGACCAATTTATTGATATCTTCCTAAAGACTGCAGCTTCCTTCTTCAGTATCAACCACACAGCCGATTTTAGTATCATCTGCAAACTTCTTAATCATATTTCCTACATTGAAGTCTGAATCATTGATATAACACAAGAAGCAAGGGAGCGAGTACTGAGCCCTGCGGAACCCCACTGCTGCTAAACCCCTCAATACTTCCTCTCTCACCAAACCCACAACACGGAGTGAATATCCAATGGCAGCAGCCTGCTGTGTGTGTAATTTAGGATGACCATACTTTCTAAACCCAATCCAGGGACACAGGGTGGGAGCACAGCAAAGTCGCCGGATGGACAATGGAGGTTGCGCAGCACAGTGAGGCAAATATTTGTGTTATTTTGATGCTAACTGAATCCTCAAAAAGCAGGGGCAGAGCTTTCTGCCTGAATAATGTGGCCGCTGTTCACAGCATCTGCTGGCCGCAATCAGGGGCTCCCCCCCGCACCCGCTCCTCACAGCCCGACACTCACCCCAGGCTGCGGAGCGCGCTCTGATCCAGCTCCCGGGACATCCACAGGGCCCAGCTCCAGCCGCCACTCATCACTCCGGTTACCAGCGGCCCCCGTTACTCAGACATTGTGGCTCCTCGGCCCGAGTTTCACCGGGCTATCCGGGGAACCGACGGAGCATGCGAACCGCGGACACAGAGCGCGATCTCGGCATAAATTAAAGTCCCTCAGTGAGTCCACCCCTTCCACTGGTCGAAAACAGGAGATTGACATCCCAGCCACCAATCGGAGCCCGCCCTGCCTCGCCTCGCAGCCCCGCCCACTGTACTGACCGCCCGCAGGGCAGCGCGGGGATCACGTGGCTCCGGATTTGAACCCCCGCGTATTCGGGGAGGAGTTTCCTGAACCGGGGACGCCGTCCCTCAACCGGGGACAGTCCCCAGAAAACAGGGACGTGTGGTCGTCCCCAGACTTCCCCATTCCAATACTCACTTCACATCCTCCAGGAACTTGTCCAGTTCCAGTGTGGAAACATGGGAATACCTGTGGGATAGAAGGACAACAGTCAGTGAATTACTAACAAGCAGTAAATGGGCTGCAGCACAGACTGGTCAATGAGTGTTTCTGGGATGGAGCAGTGACCTGATCCCCAATTGGACAGTGCTGACCCCTCAGAGCCCCTGATTGGACAGTGCTGATCCTTCAGACCCCCGATTGGTCTGTGCTGACCCCCTCAGACCCACGATTGGTCTGTGCTGACCCCTCAGACCCACGATTGGTCTGTGCTGACCCCTCAGACCCACGATTGGTCTGTGCTGACCCCTCAGACCCACGATTGGTCTGTGCTGACCCCCTCAGAGCCCCTGATTGGACAGTGCTGATCCTTCAGACCCCCGATTGGTCTGTGCTGACCCCTCAGACTCCCCGATTGGTCTGTGCTGATCCCTCAGACCCACGATTGGTCTGTGCTGATTTAATTCAGGTTCTATTCAGACAATGCGTACTGTGCTCTAACCGTCACAGGTGGATCGGTGCTAAACTCCCAACTCCCTTCCTGTGCCAGCTGCCAATCTGCACCCTGTTCATTGGTTTAATGAGAGCTTGGCACAGTGTGTCATTCCCTCATTGGCTGGTCTATGTATCAGGGCTGGGATTGTAGGAATCTCTTACGTCCATTGTACCCCAGCACGCTTCCCGTGTCGTATCTCTGCCATCACTGCACTGCGGTTAATCCTTTTGGTCGTCTCCTCCACGCAGTTATCCTGCATCAAATCTGGAACAATGAGAGAAATCCTCAATTAGAATCAAACAAGTATTACAACAACTCGCATTTATTGTGGAACAAAGTTCCAAAGCGCCTCAGAGGTGTAACCGGACAAGGAGTGAGCCACTGCACAATGGAGGGTTCCATCAGGTGGACATGGGAGATTGTTTTCACAAGGACTGTGCGGTGGTCACTCCGGCCTGTCCTGTGGTGCACAGTCGAGTGTGCGAGAGGTCGGCCGGTGAGGACGAGCTCAAGTAGTTCGTTTTGGTTCTGTCATCACCAGACACATCGAAATACACAGAAGTTACAAGATGGAAACAGGCCATTCGGGCCAAGCAGTCCATGCCGGTGTTTACCCTCCGTTCGAGCAATTAGTCCCAATCACATTTACCCACCCTGTTCCTGCATCTCTTCAACCCCTTTTCCTTCATATCCCTCTCTCCAATCTAACCTTCAATGATCAAATAGTTACTGCCTCAACCGCTAACCCTGGGACTGAATTCTACAGACTCACAACTCGGTTTAATTCAATTCATTCTCCGGATGTGGGCATCGCTGGCAAGGCCAGCATTTATTGCCCATCCCTGGGCCATTTCAGAGGGCAGTTAAGAGTCAACCACGCTGGTGTGGGACTGGAGTCACATGTAGGCCCAGACCGGGTGAGGACGGCAGATTTCCTTCCCTAAAGGACATTAGTGAACCAGTTGGGTTTTTACGACAATCCGACAGCTTCATGGCCACTTTTACTGATCCCAGCTGCTATTTCCAGATTTTTTAAACTGAATTAAAATTTCCCTACTGCCCTGGGTGAGATTTGAAGTCACGTTCTCTGAATTATTAGTTCAAGACGCTGGATTACTCGTCCAGTAACATAACCAGCACACCACTGTACTGTGTCAGCAAGTTTCTCCTGTCCTCTGTTCGAAATCTCTTACACTTAATCTTGTATCTCTGGCCCCTCGTTCTAGACCCTCCACTATTGGGAACAGTCTGCTTCTCTCTACCCTGTCCCATCCTGTCATCACTTAGAGGAAAAAGAGTGGAAGAGCTATAGTGATAGGGGACTCAATTGTAAGGGGAATAGATAGGCGTTTCTGCGGCCGCAACCGAGACTCCAGGATGGTGTGTTGCCTCCCTGGTGCAAGGGTCAAGGACATCTCGGAGCGGCTACAGAACATTTTGGAGGGGGAGGGCGAACAGCCAGCTGTCGTGGTGCACATAGGCATCAACGATATAGGTAAAAAAGGGATGAGGTCCTAAAAGCAGAATATAGGGAGTTAGGAGGTAAATTAAAAAATAGGACCTCAAAGGTAGCAATCTCAGGATTGCTACCAGTGCCACGTGCTAGTCAGAGTAGAAATAGGAGGATATTTCAAATGAATACGTGGCTAGAGGAATGGTGCAAGGGGGAGGGATTCAAATTCCTGGGACATTGGAACCGGTTCTGGGGGAGGTGGGACCAGTACAAACTGGACGGTCTGCACCTGGGCAGGGCTGGGACCGCTGTCCTAGGGGGAGTGTTTGCTAGTGCTGTTGGGGAGGGTTTAAACTGAAGTGGCAGGGGGTTGGGCACCTGAGCAGGGAGACAGAGGAAAGCGTGTCAGGAAGGGACAGAAGGTATGGAGTAAAAGGTAAAGTGTTAAAAAAGGAAAAAGCAGGAACTAAGTGTCACAAAACATATTTGAAAGTTCTTTATCTGAATGCACGTAGCATTCGTAACAAAATGGATGAGTTAACGGCACAAATAACTACGTATGGGTATGATCTTGTGGCCATTACAGAAACATGGCTGCAGGGTGACAACGATTGGGAATTAAATATGCCAGGGTATTTAACAATCAGGAAGGACAGGCAGGAAGGAAGGGGAGGTGGGGTGGCTATGTTAATAAAGGAAGGAATCACTGTAATACAGAGAAATGATATTGGGTCAAAGGATCAGGATAATGAAACAGTTTGGGTGGAGATAAGGAATAATAAGGGGAAAAAACACTAGTGGGAGTAGTATATAGGCCTCCTAATAGTTGCAACTCTGCTGGAAGAAGTATTAATCAGGAAATAGTTGGGGCATGTAATAAGGAAACAGCTATAATTATGGGGGATTTTAACTATCATATTAACTGGACAAATCAAATTGGGCAGGGCAGCCTTGAGGAAGAGTTTATTGAGTGTATTAGGGATGGATTTCTTGAGCAGTATGTAACTGATCCTACAAGGGGGCAAGCAACGTTGGACCTGGTCCTGTGTAATGAGTCAGGATTAATTAATAATGTCCTAGTTAAGGATCCCCTTGGAATGAGTGACCATAACATGGTTGAATTCCATATCCAATTAGAGGGTGAGAAGGTTGGTTCTCAAGCAAGCGTGCTGAGCTTGAATAAAGGAGACTATGATGGTATGAGAGCGGAATTGATTAAAGTGGACTGGGAAAATAGATTAAAGGGTAAGACGGTACATGAGCAGTGGTGTTCATTTAAGGAGTTATTTTACAACTTTCAAAAAATATATATTCCACTGAGGAAAAAAGGGTGTAAAAGAAATGACAGCCATCCGTGGCTAAGTAAAGAAATTAAGGATAGTATCCGACTAAAAACAAGCACATATAAGGTAGCCAAACTTAGTGGGAGGCTGTTGTCGGGAGCGACGAGACCGGAGGTGCTGTGAGGTGCTGTGAGTATTTGAACTCACTTTCGCGGGCTTTTCTTCACAGGCTGTTGTCGGGAGCGACGAGACCGGAGGTGCTGTGAGGTGTTGTGAGTATTTGAACTCACTTTCGCGGGCCTTTCTTCACAGGCTGTTGTCGGGAGCGACGAGACCGGAGGTGCTGTGAGGTGCTGTGAGTATTTGAACTCACTTTCGCGGGCTTTTCTTCACAGGCTGTTGTCGGGAGCGACGAGACCGGAAGCGGACCAGGTGGGAAGCACCCAGGTGAACGGCATTTAAGGAGGGTGGTGGCTTAAACCCGAGTTCCTACAGAGTAGGAACCCCCACCTGCCCTCCTCCTCTAACCTACTAGTCTTTTAGCAGTCTAAAAACAGAGTTCACAAATTTTTTGGTCTCAGTTTCTTTTCAGCAGGGCAGGACGGTTACCGGGAGGAGCGGGAAGTCGGCGTAGGATCAAGGGGACACAAGACCGGGAAGTCAGCGAAAGACCAGGGTGGTAAGACTAACTGGTAAGTACTTTCCTCAAACCTTCCTAGAAAGTAAAACTAAAACTAGTGGGATTTGGTTAGTTTAAAAAGGAATAAGAGTACAGTATACATTGGTCTAAGTAAGCTTCGGGAAAACAAAAGTCAATAAATAAACTAAAACTAGAAAATTAAAAAGTAATATAAGGGTTAAGTCATGGCAGTAGAGCTCGGACCTGTGTCATGCTCCTCCTGTAACATGTGGGAAATCAGGGACGCTTCCTGTGTCCCTGACAACCATGTGTGCGGGAAGTGTGTCCAGCTGCAGCTCATGTGGGACCGCATGACAGCCCTTGAGCTGCGGATGGACTCACTTTGGAGCATCCACGATTCTGAGAGGGTTGTGGATAGCACATTTAGTGAGTTGGTCACACCGCAGGTTAAGGCCAGCATAGATAGTACATGGGTGACCAAAAGGCAGAGCAAGGGCAGGAAGGTAGTGCAGAAATCCCCTGGGGTTGTCTCCCTTAGCAACAGGTTTACCGCCTTAGGTGCTGTTGTCGGGGGGGATGACTCATCGGGGGAAGGCACCAGCAGCCAGGCTCATGGCACCATGACTGGCTCTGTTGCAAAGAAGGGAGGGAAAAAGAGTGGCAGGGCTATAGTAATAGGGGATTCGATTGTAAGGGGAATAGATAGGGGTTTCTGTGGTCGCGACCGAGACTCCAGGATGGTATGTTGCCTCCCTGGTGCAAGGGTCAAGGATGTCTCGGCGCGGGTGCAGAACATTCTGGAGGGGGAGGGGGAACAGCCAGTTGTCGTGATACATGTTGGTACCAACGACGTAGCTAAAAAAAGGGAAGAGGTCCTACAAGTAGAATTTAGGGAGTTAGGAGCCAAGCTAAGAAGTAGGACCTCGAAGGTAGTAATCTCTGGATTACTACCAGTGCCACGTGCTAGTAAGAGTACAGAGAACAGGATAGTTAGGCTAAATACGTGGCTTGAGCAGTGGTGTAAGAGGGAGGGTTTTAAATTTTTGAGGCATTGGAACCAGTTTTGTGGTAGGTGTGACCTATACAAAAGGGACGGTCTACACCTGTGCAAAGATGGAACTGATGTTCTCGGGGTAATTTTTGATAAAGCAGTTCGGGAGTATTTAAACTAGTATGGCAGGGGGCTAGAAACCTATGTAGTGAAATAGAGGAAAGTGAAAGGCAGACAGAAATAAATGGTAAAAGGGTGAGGAACAAAAAACAAAGGGCCAAACTAATTCATAAAAAATGTGAGCATAAAAAAAGCCTGAGGATTTTATACCTTAATGCGAGAAGCATCAGGAACAAGGTAGATGAATTAGCTGTGGAAATAGAGGTTAATAATTATGATCTAATTGGGATTACGGAAACATGGTTGCAGGGTGAGCAGGGCTGGGAGCTTAACATACAGGGGTATTCAGTATTTAGGAAGGATCGACAAAAAAGAAAGGGAGGAGGGGTAGCATTGCTGGTAAAAGAGGGGATAAATGCAATTGAAAGGAAGGATATTAACTCAGTTAATACAGAATCTATATGGGTGGAGCTAAGAAATAGCGAGGGGCGAAAAACATTAATAGGAGTGGTATATAGGCCTCCAAATAGTAAAATAGAGGTTGGGGAGGGCATCACGAGGGAAATTAGAGAAGCGTGCAATAAGAGCACAGCTGTCATCATAGGTGACTTTAACTTACATATAGATTGGACTAGCCTAATCAGTAAAAATAATGAGGAGGAGGAATTCCTTGAGTGTTTAAGGGATGGTTATCTGGATCAATATGTCGAGGAACCAACTCGGGAACAGGCTATATTGGACTGGGTACTGTGCAATGAGAAGGGACTAATTAGTAATCTTGTTGTACGGGGACCCTTGGGTCAGAGCGATCATAACATGATCGATTTCTCACTCGAAATGGAGAGCGAAGAAATTGACTCAGAGACTAAGGTCCTGAATTTAAACAAGGGGAATTATGATGCCATTAGACGGGAACTGAGTAGGTCTGATTGGACAACGTTCCTGGGAGGACTGGAGGTAGATAAACAATGGCAAGCATTTAAAGATAGAATGACAAAATTGCAAAAATTGTTTATACCAATCTGGCATAAAAGGAAATCTAAAAAGGTGACTCAACCGTGGATAACAGGGGAAATTAGAGACAGCATAAAATCCAAAGATAGGGCGTATAAATTAGCCAAAAAAAGCGCCAGAGCGGAAGATTGGGAACAGTTTAAGATACAGCAAAGGAGGACAAAGGGCTTAATCAAGAACGGCAAAATAGCTTACGAAAGCAAGCTGGCGGAAAATATAAAAACTAACTCCAAAAGCTTTTATAAGTATATCAAGAGGAAAAGACTGGTGAAAACCAAAGTTGGTCCATTGCAGTCAGATACGGGGGAATATATAACGGGAAATAAGGAAATGGCAGACCAACTAAATACATACTTTGGGTCAGTCTTTACGAAGGAAGACACAAAAGACCTCCCTGGGATATCGGGAAAAATAGGGACATTGGCAAAGGAGGAACTGACGCAAATCAATATCTCTAAGGATATGGTGTTAAGGAAGCTAAAGGGATTGAAGGCGGACAAATCCCCAGGGCCTGATAACATGCATCCTAGGGTACTGAAGGAGGTGGCCCTAGAGATAGCGGATGCACTAAGTATGATTTTTCAGAATTCATTAGACTCGGGAACGGTGCCCATGGATTGGAGGGTAGCTAACGTTACCCCACTATTCAAAAAGGGGGGGTAGGGAAAAAGCAGGTAATTACAGACCTGTAAGCCTTACATCAGTTGTGGGCAAAATGCTGGAGTCCATCATTAAGGATGAAATAGCGGAGCACTTAGCAAATGGGGACAGGATAGGACAGAGTCAACATGGATTTACAAAGGGTAAATCGTGCTTGACGAATCTATTGGAATTTTTTGAGGGAGTAACTGGTAAAATAGATGGGGGAGAGCCAGTAGATGTGGTGTACCTGGACTTCCAAAAGGCCTTCGACAAGGTCCCACATAAAAGATTAGCATGGAAAATTGAAGCTCATGGGATAAAGGGGAAAGTATTGACGTGGATAGAGAACTGGCTGTCAGATAGAAAACAGAGAGTTGGAATAAACGGCTCATTTTCTGAATGGCAGGCAGTAACAAGTGGGGTACCACAGGGATCTGTCCTGGGTCCCCAGCTGTTCACAATTTACATTAATGACCTGGATCAGGGAGTCGGATGCAGCATTTCCAAATTTGCAGACGACACTAAACTAGGAGGGGGGGTGGGCTCAGAGGAGGAGACCAGGCAGCTCCAGAGCGATTTGGACAGACTGGGTGATTGGGCGGATAAATGGCAGATGCACTATAATGTGGACAAGTGCGAAGTTATCCACCTTGGGTGCAGTAACGGGAGGGCAAATTATTATTTAAATGGCAATAAATTGGGAGAGGGGGAAGTACAGAGAGACCTGGGTGTTCTTGTACACCAGTCACTGAAGGCGAGCATGCAGGTGCAACAGGCGGTCAAGAAGGCAAACGGTATGCTGGCCTTCATAGCAAAAGGGTTGGAATACAGGAACAGGGATACCTTGCTGCAGCTGTACAGGGCACTGGTGAGACCACACCTCGAGTACTGTGTACAGTTTTGGTCGCCTCATCTGAGGAAAGATGTTCTTGCCATGGAGGGGGTGCAGCGGCGATTCACCAGGCTGATACCAGGAATGGCGGGATTGACCTATGAGGAGAGACTATGTAGTTTAGGGATGTACACACTGGAGTTTAGAAGATTGAGAGGGGACCTCATAGAAGTGTATAAAATTCTGACAGGTCTAGACAGACTAGATGCAGAAGGAATGTTTCCCTTGGCGGGTGAGAACAGAACTAGAGGACATAATTTAAGGATAAGGGCTAAACCATTTAGGACAGAAATGAGGGGGAATTTCTTCACTCAGAGGGTGGTGAACCTGTGGAACTCATTGCCACAGAGGGCAGTGTACGCCAGCTCATTAAATATATTTAAGAGGGAATTAGATATATTTCTACAGGCAAAAGGGGTTAAGGGTTACGGAGAGAAGGCGGGGACGGGATACTGAATTGGAGGATCAGCCATGATCTCATTAAATGGCGGAGCAGGCTCGAAGGGCCGGATGGCCTACTCCTGCTCCTATCTTCTATGTATCTATGTATCTATGATAGAAGATTGGGAAGTCTTCAAAAGACAGCAAAAAGTAACTAAAGGATTGATTAAGAAAGGGAAGATAGATTATGAAAATAAATTAGCAAAAAATATAAAAACAGATAGCAAGAGTTTCTATAGTTATATAAAAAGAAAAAGGGTGGCTGAGGCAAACGTAGGTCCCTTAGAGGATGAGACCGGGAAATTAATGGTGGGAAACATGGAGATGGCAAAAATGCTGAACAAATATTTTGTTTCAGTCTTTACGGTAGAGGACACTAAGAATATCCCAACACTGGACAAACAGGGGGCGCTAGGGGGGGAGGAGCTAAATACGATTAAAATCACTAAGGAATTGGTACTCAGTAAAATAATGGGACTCAAGGCGGATAAATCCCCTGGACCTGATGGCTTACATCCTAGGGTCTTGAGGGAAGTGGCAGTAGGGATTGTGGATGCTTTGGTAATAATTTTCCAAAATTCCCTGGACTCAGCAAAGGTCCCGGCAGATTGGAAAACTGCTAATGTAACACCCTTATTTAAAAAGGGTAGTCGGCAGAAGGCTGGAAATTATAGACCAGTTAGCCTAACATCTGTGGTGGGTAAAATTTTGGAGTCTATTATTAAAGGGACAGTAACGGAACATTTAGATAAACATAATTTAATAGGACAAAGTCAGCATGGCTTTATGAAGGGAAAGTCATGTTTAACAAATTTGCTTGAGTTCTGAGGACATAACATACAGGGTGGATAAAGGGGAACCAGTGGACGTAGAGTATTTAGACTTCCAGAAGGCATTCGACAAGGTGCCACATAAAAGATTATTGCTCAAGATAAAAAATCACTGGATTAGGGGTAATATTCTGGCATGGGTGGAGGATTGGTTATCTAACAGGAAGCAGAGAGTTGGGATAAATGGTTCATTCTCGGACTGGCAACCAGTAGCCAGTAGGTGCTGGGTCCCCAACTCTTTACAATCGATATTAACGATTTGGAGGAGGGGACCGAGTGTAACACATCATAGTTTGCAGATGATACAAAGATGGGAGGGAAAGTAGAAAGTGAGGAGGACATAAAAAACCTACAAGGGGATATAGACAGGCTGGGTGAGTGGGCGGAGATTTGGCAGATGCAATACAATATTGGAAAATGTGAGGTTTTGCACTTTGGCAGGAAAAATCAGAGAGCAAGTTATTATCTTAATGGCGAGAAACTGGAAAGTACTGCAGTACAAAGGGATCTGGGGGTCCTAGTGCAAGAAAATCAAAAAGTTAGTATGCAGGTGCAGCAGGTGATCAAGAAGGCCAACGAAATGTTGGCTTTTATTGCTAGGGGGATAGATTATAAAAACAGGGAGGTATTGCTGCAGTTATATAAGGTATTGGTGAGACCGCACCTGGAATATTGCATACAGTTTTGGTGTCCATACTTAAGAAAAGACATACTTGCTCTCGAGGCAGTACAAAGAAGGTTCACTCGGTTAATCCCGGGGATGAGGGGGTGGACATATGAGGAGAGGTTGAGTAGATTGGGACTCTACTCATTGGAGTTCAGAAGAATGAGAGGCGATCTTATTGAAACATATAAGGATTGTGAAGGGGCTTGATCGGGTGGATGCGGTAAGGATGTTCCCAAGGATGGGTGAAACTAGAACTAGGGGGCATAATCTTAGAATAAGGGGCTGCTCTTTCAAAACTGAGATGAGGAGAAACTTCTTCACTCAGAGGGTAGTAGGTCTGTGGAATTTGCTGCCCCAGGAAGCTGTGGAAGCTACATCATTAAATAAATTTAAAACAGAAATAGACAGTTTCCTAGAAGTAAAGGGAATTAGGGGTTACGGTGAGCGGGCAGGAAATTGGACATGAGGCTGAGTTCGGATCGGTCAAGGCCCTGTGGGTGGCGGAGTGGGCCCAGGGGCTGAGTGGCCGGGTCCTGCTCCTACTTCTTGTGTTCTTTAGATTTGAGGTTAGGATCAGAACAGCCATGATCTTATTGAATGGCGGAGCAGGCTGGAGGGGCCGATTGGCCTACTCCTGCTCCTATTTCTTATGTTCTTATGTAAAACACTCAGGGGGAAAAATTCAGCTGCTTGCGCCTCCCGTTAGCGCCTTAAGAGGGCGCTAATGGGGCGTAAAGCAGCTAACGCCCGGGCGCAGCGCCGCCCACGCCTCCCGAAAAATTCAGCGGGAGGTTAGCGGCGGCGCCAGCCGGTAGCGCCCTGTGGCGCTGCGCCGCCGGCGATTACGTCATCGCCGTGCGCAGCACCCCGCTCACGCTCCAGCCGCGATCTTCAGTCGCGCCCCCTGATTTACCGCCAGACGCTATGTCCGACGGGTTCAGGGAGGCGTACGTGCGGCCGGGGCGGCGATATTTAAAGGGGAGGTGGCAGGCGGCCATTTTTGTTGCTGGCCGCCTGCCAGCACCTGCCCCCGTGAAGCCCCCCCACCGTGAAGTGCCGGCTGCGCTCCAAGAGCCCGGCACTTCTCTTGAGTGCCGGGCTCTTTTGCCGGCACTCCCGATCCCTGGGGGCCCAGCTGGGCCCCGGTTCGCGCTGCGCAGGGTCCCTCCCCTTTAAGAAGGGGAGGAAGGCCTGCAATACCGCGGCACGTAGCGCCAGGATATTCACTCGCAGCGCCCCAAGAGGGATGCGGGGTGCTTCCAGTGGCGCCCCGCTTCCCTCTTGGGGCGCAACCACTGAAGTTCCGGCGCGGGGCCGCTAATTTTTTCGGGGCGCTAAAAGTCGCGCCCCGGCGAGGTTAGCGCCCCAAATGGGGCGCGACTCAATTTTTACCCCTTAGAATCATAGGGGGAGAAATTCGCAATCGCCCATTTTGGGGTGCCAACATCCGCCGGGCGCAACCTTTAGCGCCCGGTGAGAATTATCGCCGGACACCGCGATATTCGCCTCCAACGCCTCTGGAGGTGATTGGAGAGCTAAATCAAGTGCCACACACTCCTCTTAGGGTGCTAACGTCAGGGAGTGGGGCGCTACCTCAGAGCACTACCCAAGGACAGGCGCTGTCAATCGCAACTAATCAGACATTCCGGCACCTTCCAGTTCTTAAAAGGGGGGGTTCAAGCATCCCGCACAGCCGCACCCTGCTCATTGCTGCTTGTGACCTGGACCTGGAGGGAGCCTCAAACCTTACACTGAGACAGTGATGGCATTGGAGGCCCAGGGAGAGAGCCCACTGCATCAGTGACCAGACATTGGAGGCCCAGGGAGAGAGCCCAGCGCCTCAGTGACCAGACATTGGAGGCCCAGGGAGAGAGCCCACTGCATCAGTGACCAGACATTGGAGGCCCAGGGAGAGAGCCCAGCGCCTCAGTGACCAGACATTGGAGGCCCAGGGAGAGAGCTCACTGCATCAGTGACCAGACATTGGAGGCCCAGGGAGAGAGCCCACTGCTTCAGTGACCAGACATTGGAGGCCCAGGGAGAGAGCCCACTGCTTCAGTGACCAGACACTGGAGGCCCAGGGAGACAGCCCACTGCCTCAGTGACCAGGCATTGGAGGCCCAGGGAGAGAGCCCAGCGCCTCAGTGACCAGACATTGGAGGCCCAGGGAGAGAGCTCACTGCATCAGTGACCAGACATTGGAGGCCCAGGGAGAGAGCCCACTGCTTCAGTGACCAGACACTGGAGGCCCAGGGAGAGAGCCCACTGCATCAGTGACCAGACACTGGAGGCCCAGGGAGAGAGCCCACTGCATCAGTGACCAGGCATTGGAGGCCCAGGGAGAGAGCCCAGCGCCTCAGTGACCAGGCATTGGAGGCTCTGGTTGGGGCAGTTGAACGGCGACGGGCAGTTGAACGGCGACGGGCAGTGCTGTTCCCACACACTGGCAGGAGGCCATTGCCCCGGGAATTTTCAAGGCTGTGGAGGGAAGTGGCCCAGTAAGTCAGTTGCGCAGCCCCCTCCCACATTGTTGCGGCTCCCCCTGGCCATAATCTTCCAATCCTCCTTAGATACGGGGGTGGTGCCAGAGGACTGGAGAATTGCAAATGTTATACCCTTGTTCAAAAAAAGCGTGTAAAGATAAACCCAGGAACTACAGGCAAGTCAGTTTAACCTCGGTAGTGGGGAAGCTTTTGGAAACAAAAATCAGGGACAAAAGGTGTGGATTAATTAAGGAAAGCCAGCACGGATTTGTTAAAGGCAAATCATGTTTAACTAACTTGATCGAGTTTTTTGATGAGGTAACAGAGAGGGTTGATGAGGGTAATGCGGTTGACGTGGTGTACATGGATTTCCAAAAGGCGTTCGACAAAGTGCCACATAATAGGCTTGCCAGCAAAGTTGAAGCCCATGGAATAAAAGGGACAGTGGCAGCATGGATACAGAATTGGCTAAAGTGACAGGAAACAGAGTAGTGGTGAACGGTTGTTTTTCGGACTGGAGGAACGTATACGGTGGTGTTCCCCAGGGCTTAGTTCTCGGACCACTGCTTTTCTTGATATATATTAATGACTTGGATAGAAACATAGAAAATAGGAGCAGGAGTAGGCCATTCGGCCCCTCGAGCCTGCTCCGCCATTCGATGAGATCATGGCTGATCATCTAAACTCAGTACCCTGTACCTGCCTTCTCCCCATATCCCTTGATACCTTTAGCTTTAAGAAATATATCTAACTCATCCTTGAATATATTTAATGACTTCGCCTCAACTACCTTCTGTGGTAGAGAATTCCACAGGTTCACCACTCTCTGGGTGAAGAAATTCTTCCTCATTTCTGTCCTAAATGGTTTACCCGTTATCCGTAGATTATGACCCCTGGTTCTGGACTCTCCGACCATCGGGAACATTCTTCCTGCATCTAGTTTGTCCAGACCTGTCAGAATTTTATATGTTTCAATGAGATCCCCTCTCATTCTTCTATACTCCAGTGAGTATAAGCCCAATCGACCCAATCTCTCCTCATATGTCATTCCTGCCATCCCAGGTATCAGCCTTGTGAATCTTCGCTGAACTCCTTCCATGGCAAGAACATCCTTCCTCAGATAAGGCGACCAAAACTGCACACAGTACTCAAGGTGTGGTCTCACCAAGGCCCTGTACAACTGCAGCAGGACATCCCTGCTCCTATACTCAAACCCTTTCGCTATGAAGGCCAACATACCATTTGCCTTCTTCACCGCCTGCTGCACCTGCATGCTTACTTTCAGTGACTGGTGCACAAGGACACCCAGGTCTCGTTGCACTTCCCCTTCTCCCAATCTATTGCCATTCAGATAATAGTCTGCCTTTCTGTTTTTGACACCAAAGTGGATAACCTCGCACTTATCCACGTTATATTGCATCTGCCACGCTTCTGCCCACTCACCCAACCTGTCCAGATCATCCTGGAGTTTCTCGGTATCCTCCTCGCAGCACACACTCCCACCCAGCTTTGTGTCATCTGCAAACTTGGAGATATTACATTTAATTCCCTTATCTAGATCATTAATGTATATTGTGAATAGCTGGGGTCCAAGGACCGATCCCTGCGGAACCCCACTAGTCACTGCTTGCCACTTGGAAAAAGACCCATTAATTCCTACTCTCTGCTTTCTGTCCGCCAACCAGTTCTCTATCCAAGTCAATACCTTGCCCCCAATCCCATGTGCCTTAACTTTACACGCTAATCTCTTATGCGGGACCTTATCGAAAGCCTTTTGAAAGTCCAAATTCACCACATCTACTGGTTCTCCCTTATCTATTTTCCCAGTTACATCCTCAAAAAATTCCAGTAGATTAGTCAAGCACGATTTACCTTTTGTAAATCCATGTTGACTTTGTCCGATCCGGTCACTGTTTTTCAAATGCTCAGCTATTACATCTTTTATAATGGACTCTAGCATTTTCCCCACTACCGATGTCAGTGTACAGGGCACAATTTCAAAATGGCAGATGGCACAAAACTTGAAAGTACAGTGAACAGTGAGGAGGAGAGTGATAGACTTCAAGAAGACAGACAGGCTGGTGGAATGGGCAGATACGTGGCAGATGAAATTTAATGCAGAAAAATGTGAAGTGATACATTTTGGTAGAAAGAATGAGGAGAGGCAATATAAACTAAAGGGTACCAACTCTCCTGCCACTGGGAACAGTTTCTCCTTATTTACTCTATCAAAACCATTGATGATTTTGAACCCCTCTATCAAATCTCCTCTCAATCTTCTCTGCTCTAAGGAGAACAACCCATTACCAACCCCTGGGGGACACCACTGTATACCTCCCTCCAGTCTGATAAATATCCCTTCACCACTACTCTCTGCTTTCTGTCTCATAGCCAATTTAGTTGCCAAGCTGCCACTGTCCCATTAATACCAGAGTCAGATAACAGAGCCCCGGGACCCCCGGGAATGAGGGTCCGAGCCCTGGGACCCCGGGAATGAGAGTCCGAGCCCTGGGACCCCGGGAATGAGGGTCCGAGCCCCGGGAATGAGGGTCTGAGCCCTGGGAATGAGGGCCCGAGCCCCGGGAACCCGGGAAAGAGGGTCCGAGCCCTGAGACTCCCGGGAATGAGGGTCCGAGCCCTGGGACTCCCGGGAATGAGGGTCCGAGCCCCGGGACCACCTGGAATGAGGGTCCGAGCCCCGGAACCCCGGGAATGAGGGTCCGAGCCCCGGGACCACCTGGAATGAGGGTCCGAGCCCCGGGAATGAGGATCTGAGCCCCGGGAATGAGGATCTGAGCCCCGGGAATGAGGGTCTGAGCCCCGGGAATGAGGGTCTGAGCCCCGGGACCACCTGGAATGAGACTCGGAGACCCAGGAATGCGGGTCGGAGGAAGATGTGGTAAGGCACCATGGCGATGGTGATTCTCAGACTGTCCAGTCTGTCTGTACACAGGACACTCACACTGGTTGTTGATGAAGGAGTGAGCAGCCAACAGCTTCAGTGAGTGGACCTCGAAGAGAACTGGATGGAACAGCAGGTCGTGGGCACTGGGTCGCAGCGAGGGCTCTCGAGCCAAGCATTTCTGGATAAATTCCTGTAACCATGGAAACATGCAGGAGTCATTTAGAGAGTTGAAGCGAGAATCCTGAGGCACTCCTTAACGTAAGCCTCATTAGACAAGAAACATGGACCAGGATCAGCTTCAAACTCACACTATAGGACACAGAGCGTCCCTCTCACACTATAGGACACAGAGCGTCCCTCTCACACTATAGGACACAGTGCGTCCCTCTCACTATAGGACACAGAGCGTCCCTCTCACACTATAGGACACAGAGCGTCCCTCTCACACTATAGGACACAGTGCGTCCCTCTCACTATAGGACACAGAGCGTCCCTCTCACACTATAGGACACAGAGCGTCCCTCTCACACTATAGGACACAGTGCGTCCCTCTCACTATAGGACACAGAGCGTCCCTCTCACACTATAGGACACAGAGCGTCCCTCTCACTATAGGACACAGAGCGTCCCTCTCACACTATAGGACACAGAGCGTCCCTCTCACTATAGGACACAGAGCGTCCCTCTCACACTATAGGACACAGAGCGTCCCTCTCACTATAGGACACAGAGCGTCCCTCTCTCACTATAGGACACAGAGCGTCCCTCTCACTATAGGACACAGAGCGTCCCTCTCACTATAGGACACAGAGCGTCCCTCTCTCACTATAGGACACAGAGCGTCCCTCTCACACTATAGGACACAGTGCGTCCCTCTCACTATAGGACACAGAGCGTCCCTCTCACACTATAGGACACAGAGCGTCCCTCTCACTATAGGACACAGAGCGTCCCTCTCACACTATAGGACACAGACCGTCCCTCACACACTATAGGACACAGAGCGTCCCTCTCTCACTATAGGACACAGAGCGTCCCTCTCTCACTATAGGACACAGAGCGTCCCTCTCACACTATAGGACACAGAGCGTCCCTCTCACACTATAGGACACAGAGCGTCCCTCTCACTATAGGACACAGAGCGTCCCTCTCTCACACTATAGGACACAGACCGTCCCTCACACACTATAGGACACAGAGCGTCCCTCTCTCACTATAGGACACAGAGCGTCCCTCTCACACTATAGGACACAGAGCGTCCCTCTCACACTATAGGACACAGAGCGTCCCTCTCACACTATAGGACACAGAGCGTCCCTCTCACACTATAGGACACAGAGCGTCCCTCTCACTATAGGACACAGAGCGTCCCTCTCTCACACTATAGGACACAGACCGTCCCTCACACACTATAGGACACAGAGCGTCCCTCTCTCACTATAGGACACAGAGCGTCCCTCTCACACTATAGGACACAGAGCGTCCCTCTCACACTATAGGACACAGAGCGTCCCTCTCACACTATAGGACACAGAGCGTCCCTCTCTCACTATAGGACACAGAGCGTCCCTCTCACACTATAGGACACAGACCGTCCCTCTCTCACTATAGGACACAGAGCGTCCCTCACTATATTATGACCCCATGTCCCATCCAGTCCTCACCTTCATCAAAGGGTTCTCGAGTGATCGGCTAGCGTTGGCGATCGATTGTGGAGAGACACTGTTGTCTGCATTCCTCTGCTCCTCCAATACAGCCATCTAATGGAATAACAGGGAACTGATGGAAAGAGTCAACTCCGCAATGTCTGGTTAACACCTCTCTCCTCACAAAAGCATTAACATCACAGCAAATCCACACGTAAATGTACATAGAGAGCAACACACCCCAGACTGACTGACACACACCCCAGACTGAGTCACACACACCCCAGACTGACAGACACACCCCCCAGACTGACAGACACACCCCCCAGACTGACAGTCACACCCCCCAGACTGACAGTCACACCCCCCAGACTGACAGTCACACCCCCCAGACTGACAGTCACACCCTAGACTGTCAGTCACACCCCCCAGACTGACAGTCACACCCCCCAGACTGACAGTCACACACACCCCAGACTGACACACAGTCAGTGAAATAGCATATAAACATCTACAGTTCTCTCCTCTTCGCTCCTCACATCCCATCCTCTCTACCTGTCTTCCCTCAACTCACCTCTTTTCCTCTTCATTCCTTTTCTTCCATCTCTCCTTGCCCCTTCACTTTGTTACCCCTTCGCCACACTCCCCCTGTTTTGCTGTCTCCGAGCAAGGAGGAATCAACTTCTCCTTCTAATCCCCTCCCCCCATAACCCCCTCCCCCTCCCCCCTCATTCCCCAGAGCAGTCCCGGAGGGCCCTGTCCCTCCCAGCACCAGCTTTCCTCTCAGCTCCTTACCTCCAGTGCACAGATTCCAAATGCAAAGATATCCAGCGCTGTCGTGTCCTTACCCTGAGCTTTAAACACAACAACAGCGATGAGTGGACCCACCCTGAGCCCGGTGACCAGTTCTGGTCAGACCCACCCTGAGCCCGGTGACCAGTTCTGGTCAGACCCACCCTGAGCCCGGTGACCAGTTCTGGTCAGACCCACCCGGAGCGCTGTGACCAGTTCTGGTCAGACCCACCCTGAGCCCGGTGACCAGTTCTGGTCAGACCCACCCGGAGCGCTGTGTCCAGTTCTGGTCAGACCCACCTTGAGCACTGAACATAATAAGAACATCAGAATTAGGAGCAGGAGTCGGCCATCCGGCCCCTCGAGCCTGCTCCGCCATTCAATAAGATCATGGCCGATCTTCAACCTCAACTCCACTTTCCCGCCCGATCCCCATTTCCCTTAGTGCCCTAAAATCTATCGATCTCAGCCTTGAATATACTCAACGACTGAGCATCCACAGCCCTCTGGGGCAGAGAATTCCAAAGATTCACAACCCGCTGAGTGAAGAATTTCCTCCTCATCTCAGTCTTAAATGGCCGACCCCTTATCCTGAGACTGTGACCCCTGGTTCTAGACACTCCAGCCAGGGGAAACAACCTCTCAGAATCTACCCTGTCAATCCCCCTCAGAATCTTGTATGTTTCAATGAGATCACCTCTCATTCTTCTAAACTCCAGAGAGTATAGGCCCATTCTACACAATCTCTCATCATAGGACAGCCCTCTCATCCCAGGAATCAATCTAGTGACCCTTCGTTGCACCGCCTCCAAGGCAAGTATATCCCTCCTTAGATATGGGGACGAAAACTGTGCACAGTACTCCAGGTGTGGTCTCACCAAAGCCCTGTACAATTGTAGCAAGACTTCCTTAACTCTTATACTCCAAACCCCTTGCAATAAAGGCCAACATGCCATTTTCCTTCCTAATTGCTTGCTGTACCTGCATGCTAACTTTCTCTGTTTCTTGCACGAGGACACCCAAATCTCTCTGAACACCAACATTTAATAGTTACTCACCATTTAAAAAATTGTGTTTCTCTATTCTTCCTACCAAAATGAATAACCTCACATTTCCCTACATTATACTCCATCTGCCACCTTACTGCCCACTCACTTAGTCTATCTATATCCCTTTGCAGACTCTGTTCTCTTCACAGCTTACTGTCCCACCTAGCTTTGTATCGTCAGCAAACTTGGATACATTACACTCGGTCCCTTCATCTAGGTCATTAATATCGATTGTAAATAGCTGAGGCCCCAACACTGATCCTTGCAGCACCCCATTAGTTACAGCCTGCCAACCTGAAAAAGATCCGTTTATTCCTACTCTCTGTTTTCTGTCCATTAACCAATCCTCAATCCATGCTACTATATTACCCCCAACCCCATGAGCCCTAATCTTGCGTAGCAACCTTTTATGTGGCACCTTATCGAATGCCTTTTGGAAACTGTGTCCAGTTCTGGTCACCAAGATAGTGAACTGCTGGAGACAGCACAGAAAGAGCCACGAGTCTGATCCCCGAACCGGCACCGAACGGGCAGCCCATTGCACATTGCCGGCTCCAAGCCAGTGCAGGTCAATGGCGGTGTTTATACTCCCCGAGCCTCCTCCCACTCTAATTGCCTCTTCCCGCCCTGCCCCCTCCTCTATTCCCTTCTTACTCATGAATGCATCAAGCCTCCCCTTAAATCCCTCAGTGCTCTCTGCTTCAGCCACTCTCTGTGGCAGCAAGTTCCACATTCTCAGACTGTGTAAAGAAATTCCTCCTAAATTCTTTATTTGATCGGTCAGTGACTATCTTATATTGATGCCCCCCCTTGCTCTAGACTCACCCACAAGTGGAAACAGTCTCTCCAGGTCCACTCCACCAAACCCCTTCCTCATTTTAAAGACCTCTGTGAATCCCAGCTTGCTCAGTCTTTCTAGATACTTGCATCCTCTCAATTCTGGTAACATCCTTCTGATCCTTTCCTGCTCGTTCTCCAGTGCTTCACTATCAGGCGGCAGGGCAGGTCGGTGACCTATGTGGGTGGAGGGGGCGATCGGGGTTTTGGCGAGGGGGGGGGGGGGGGCATGGCATCCATTTATGTTCCTCTTTGGCGCATTCTCCACCCAGTTACCCCCAATATGGCAGCTGGGTCCTGTGTGTGTGTCACAGGACCCAGAAACAGACCAGTGATCCGCTGCGATGCACTAGGGTAACAGTCAGTCAGTGGATCTTGTTGTGCGAGGCCCCGTGGGGAAGAGCGATCATAATATGATCGAATTCTTCATTAAGATGGAGAGTGAAGTAGTTGACTCAGAGACTAGGGTCCTGAATTTAAATAAAGGAAACTACGATGGTATGAGGCACGAGTTGGCTAGGATGGATTGGGAAGCGTTACTTAAAGGGTTGACGGTGGATAGGCAATGGCAAACATTTAAAGATCGCATGGATGAACTACAGAATTTGTTCATCCCTGTTTGGCATAAAAATAAAACAAAAAAGGTGACTCAACCGAGGCTAACAAGGGAAATTAGGGATAGCATAAGATCCAAGGAGAGGACATATAAATTGGTCAGAAAAAGAAGCAAACCTGAGGATTGGGAGCAGTTTAGGATTCAGCAAAGGGATTAATTAAGAGGGGGAAAATAGAATATGAGAGTAAGCTTGCAGGGAACATAAAAACTGAATGTAAAATCTTTGATAGATATGTGAAGAGAAAAAGATTGGTGAAGTCAAGCATAGGTCCCTTGCAGTCAGAATCAGGGCTTTTATAATGGGGAACAAAGAAATGGCAGGCCAATTAAATACATACTTTGGTTCTGTCTTCACAAAGGAGGACACAAATAAACTCCCAGAGATGTCGGGGAACATAGGGTCTAATGAGAGGGAGGAATTGAATGAAATCAATATTTGCAGGGAAATGGTGTTAGGGAAATTGATGGAATTGAAGGCCGATAAATCCCCAGGGCCTGATAATCTACATCCTAGGGTACTTAAGGAAGTGGCCCTAGAAATAGTGGATGCATTGCTGGTCATCTTTCAAAATTCTATAGACTCTGGAACAGTTCCCATGGATTGGAGGGTAGCTAATGTAATCCCACTATTTAAAAATGGTGGTAGAGAAAAAACAGGGAATTATAGACCGGTAAGCCTGACATCGGTAGTGGGCAAAATGCTAGAGTCCATTATAAAAGATGTAATAGCAGAGCACTTGGAAAACAGTGACAGGATCGGACAAAGTCAACATGGATTTACAAAAGGTAAATCATGCTTGACTAATCTACTGGAATTTTCTGAGGATGTAACTGGTAGAATAGATAAGGGAGAACCAGTGGATGTGGTGTATTTGGACTTTCAGAAGGCTTTCGATAAGGTCCCGCATAAGAGATTAGCGTGCAAAGTTAAAGCACATGGGATTGGGGGTAAGGTACTGATTTAGATAGAGAACTGGTTGGTAGACAGGAAGCAAAGAGTTGGAATAAACGGGTCTTTTTCCGAGTGGCAGGCAGTGACTAGTGGGGTACCGCAGGGATCGGTGCTAGGACCCCAGCTATTCACAATATATATTAATGATCTAGACGAGGGAACTAGATGTAATATCTCCAAGTTTGCAGACGACACAAAGCTGGGTGGGCGTGTGTGCTGTGAGGAGGATGCAGAGAAACTCCAGTATGATTTGGACAGGTTGGGTGATTGGGCAGATGCATGGCAGATGCAGTATAATGTGGATAAATGCGAGGTTATCCACTTTGGTGTCAAAGACAGGAAGACAGATTATTATCTGAACGGCAATAGATTGGGAAAAGGGGAAGTGCAACGAGATCTGGGAGTCCTTGTGCACCAGTCGCTGAAGGTAAGCATGCAGGCGGTTAAGAAGGCAAATGGTATGTTGGCCTTCATAGCGAGAGGATTCGAGTACAGGAGCAAGGATATCTTGCTGCAGTTGTACAAGGCCTTGGTGAGACCACACCTTGAGTATTGTGTGCAGTTTTGGTCGCCTTATCTGAGGAAGGATGTTCTTGCCTTGGAGGGAGTGCAGCGAAGATTCACCAGGCTGATACCTGGGATGGCAGGAATGACGTATGAAGAGAGATTGAGTCGATTAGGCTTGTACTCACTGGAGTTTAGAAGAATGAGAGGGGATCTCATTGAAACTTATAAAATTCTAACAGGACTAGACAGACTAGATGCAGGAAGGATGTTCCCGATGGCGGGGGAGTCCAGAACCAGGGGTCATAGTCTAAGGATAAGGGGTAAGCCATTTAGGACTGAGATGAGGAGGAATTTCTTCACCCAGAGAGTGGTGAACCTGTGGAATTCTCTACAACAGAAGACAGTTGAGGCCAATTCATTAAATATATTCAAGAAGGAGTTAGATATATTTCTTAAGGCTAAAGGGATCAAGGGATATGGGGAGAAAGCAGGGACAGGGTATTGAATTTGGATGATCAGCCATGATCTCATTAAATGGCGGAGCAGGCTCGAGGGGCTGAATGGCCTACTCCTGCTCCTATCTTCTATGTTTCTATGATCTGTTACTGGACTAGTAATCCAGATACCTGGAGTAATAATCCCGAGAGTGGGAGTTCAAATCCCACCCAGGGCACTTTGAGAATTTGACTTCAGTTTAAAAATAAAAGTCTGACCATGAAGCTGTCGGCTTTTGGTAAAAACCCAACAGACGTCCTTTGGGGAAGGAAACCTGCCGTCCTTACCCGGTCTGGGACTACATGTGACTCCAGTCCCACACCAACGTGGGTGACTCTTAACTGGCCTAGTGACCTCGAGTGACTCAGCTGAATCAAACCACTAGAAGGCCCACCACCACCTTCTCAAGAGCAACTTGGGATGGGCAATAAATCGGGCCTTGCCGGCGACGCCCACATCCCAAGAATGATTTTTTTTTTTAAAAAGGCCCCTTTCAAGGTGGGTTCAGCCGGATCGGGAACCGGACAGCAATATTAACCCCTCAATTTTTGGGTTGTTCCCCCCGCCCCCGCCATGTCCACATTACACAGGCCTGTAATTCAGGACAGTTCCTGAGGTCTCGGGTTTGAGACACAAGCCAGCTTTCCTGACGCTGCTGGTTAACTTTGTGCCAGTTTCCAGGTTGGCACTGTGGAAAAACATCCCAAATCATGACCCTCCATTCAACAACTTCCCGTCCGTCCGCCCCTAACCCGTGCCGTACCTGCCCTGGGAGTGTTTGATGGGACAGTGTAGAGGGAGCTTTACTCTGTATCTAACCCGTGCTGTACCTGCCCTGGGAGTGTTTGATGGGACAGTGTAGAGGGAGCTTTACTCTGTATCTAACCCGTGCTGTACCTGCCCTGGGAGTGTTTGATGCGACAGTGTAGAGGGAGCTTTACTCTGTATCTAACCCGTGCTGTACCTGCCCTGGGAATGTTTGATGCGACAGTGTAGAAGGAGCTTCACTCTGTATCTAACCCATGCTGTACCTGCCCTGGGAGTGTTTGATGGGACAGTGTAGAGGGAGCTTTACACTGTATCTAACCCGTGCTGTACCTGCCCTGGGAGTGTTTGATGGGGCAATGTAGAGGGAGCTTTACTCTGTATCTAACACGTGCTGTACCTGCCCTGGGAGTGTTTGATGGGACAGTGTAGAGGGAGCTTTACTCTGTATCTAACCCGTGCTGTACCTGCCCTGGGAGTGTTTGATGGGGCAATGTAGAGGGAGCTTTACTCTGTATCTAACCCGTGCTGTACCTGCCCTGGGAATGTTTGATGCGACAGTGTAGAAGGAGCTTCACTCTGTATCTAACCCATGCTGTACCTGCCCTGGGAGTGTTTGATGGGACAGTGTAGAGGGAGCTTTACACTGTATCTAACCCGTGCTGTACCTGCCCTGGGAGTGTTTGATGGGGCAATGTAGAGGGAGCTTTACTCTGTATCTAACACGTGCTGTACCTGCCCTGGGAGTGTTTGATGGGACAGTGTAGAGGGAGCTTTACTCTGTATCTAACCCGTGCTGTACCTGCCCTGGGAGTGTTTGATGGGGCAATGTAGAGGGAGCTTTACTCTGTATCTAACCCATGCTGTACCTGCCCTGGGAATGTTTGATGGGACAGTGTAGAGGGAGCTTCACTCTGTATCTAACCCGTGCTGTACCTGCCCTGGGAGAGTTTTATGGGACAGTGTAAAGGGAGCTTTACTCTGTATCTAACCCGTGCTTTACCTGCCCTGGGAGTGTTTGATGGGGCAGTGTAGAGGGAGCTTTACTCTGTATCGATCCCATGCTGTACCTGCCCTGGGAGTGTTTGATGGGACAGTGTAGAGGGAGCTTTACTCTGTATCTAACCCGTGCTATACCTGCCCTGGGAGTGTTTGATGGGACAGTGTAGAGGGAGCTTTACTCTGTATCTAACCCCGTGCTGTACCCGCCCTGGGAGTGTTTGATGGGACAGTGTAGAGGGAGCTTTACTCTGTATCTAAACCATGCAGTACCCACCCTGGGAGTGTTTGATGGGACAGTGTAGAGGAAGATTTACTCTAAATCCCTGTTTAATGTCCCATCGCAGAAATCTTTACACAGGCTCCAATTCCAGATTTCCTCGCATCGATTCACCATCGAGTGCCCCGTTCATACTGAGCTCGGGCATTGGGTGCAACTGGGCCCAACCCCAAGGGGTGAACCGTACACTTACCGACATACTCCGGGCCGAAGAAATGCCGGTTCTTCTGCTCTTCTCTGGGGCTTCTGATCAGAGCCCTCGGAGTCCCCGGAGCATCGGGAATAACTGGGAGCAAAACCAGAAGAGTATTTCAACAATACCCACACAATGAACTGGCACAGAGACATCAGACACCAGCTTCATATACGTCAGGCAACCGGTGACAGAGAATAATCCCACTGCCCCGCTCTCTCCCCATAGCCCTGTATCAATCCCAAACTAATCCCACTGCCCCGCTCTCTCCCCATAGCCCTGTATCAATCCCAAACTAATCCCACTGCCCCGCTCTCGCCCCATAGCCCTGTGTCAATCCCAAACTAATCCCACTGCCCGCTCTCTCCCCATAGCCCTGTATCAAATCCAAACTAATCCCACTGCCCCGCTCTCTCCCCATAGCCCTGCATCAATCCCAAACTGATCCCACTGCCCGCTCTCTCCCCATAGATCTGTATCAATCCCAAACTAATCCCACTGCCCCGCTCTCACCCCATAGCCCTGTATCAATCCCAAACTAATCCCACTGCCCCGCTCTCTCCCCATAGCCCTGCATCAATCCCAAACTAATCCCACTGCCCCGCTCTCTCCCCATAGCATTGTATCAATCCCAAACTAATCCCATTGCCCCGCTCTCTCCCCATAGCCCTGTATCAATCCCAAACTAATCCCACTGCCCCACTCTCCCCATAGCCCTGTATCATCCAAATCTAACCCCACTGGCCCGCTCTCCCCCCATCGCCCTGTATCAATCCCAAACTAATCCCACTGCCCGCGCTCTCCCCATAGCCCTGTATCAATCCCAAACTAATCCCACTGCCCTGCTCTCTCCCCATAACCCTGCATCAATCCCAAACTAATCCCATTGCCCCGCTCTCTCCCCATAGCACTGTATCAATCCCAAACTAATCCCACTGCCCCACTCTCTCCCCATAGCCCTGTATCAATCCCAAACTCATCCCACTGCCGCGCTCTCTCCCCATAGCCCTGTATCAATCCCAAACTAATCCCACTGCCCCGCTCTCTACCCATAGCCCTGTATCAATCCCAAACTAATCCCACTTCCCCACTCTCTCCCCATAGCCCTGTATCAATCCCAACCTAATCCCACTACCCCACTCTGTCCCCATAGCCCTGTACCAATCCCAACCTAATCTCACTGCCCTGCTCTCTCCCCGTAGCCCTGTATCAATCCCAAACTAATCCCACTGCCCCACTCTCTCCCCATAGCCCTGTATCAATCCCAAACTAATCCCACTGCCCCCACTCTCTCCATAGCACTGTATCAATCCCAAACTAATCCCACTGCCCCACTCTCTCCCCACAGCCCTGTATCAATCCCAAACTAATCCCACTACCCCACTCTATCCCCACAGCCCTGTACCAATCCCAACCTAATCCCACTGCCCCCACTCTCCCCATAGCACTGTATCAATCCCAAACTAATCCCACTACTCCACCCTCTCCCCATAGCCCTGTATCAATCCCAAACTAATCCCACTGCCCCACTCTCCCCACAGCCCTGTATCAATCCCAAACTAATCCCACTGCCACGCTCTCTCCCCATAGCACAGTATCAATCCCAAACTAATCCCACTGCCCCGCTCTCTCCCCATAGCACTGTATCAATCCCAAACTAATCCCATTGCCCGCTCTCTCCCCATAGCCCTGTATCAATCCCAAACTAATCCCACTGCCCGAGCTCTCCCCAGAGCCCTGTATCAATCCCAAACTAATCCCACTGCCACGCTCTCTCCCCATAGCCCTGCATCAATCCCAAACTAATCCCACTGCCCCGCTCTCTCCGCATAGCCCTGTATCAATCCCAAACTAATCTCACTGCCCCGCTCTCTCTCCATAGCCCTGTATCAATCCCAAACTAATCCCACTGCCCCCACTCTCCCCAGCCCTGTATCAATCTCAAACTAATCCCACTGCCTCGCTCTCTCCCCATAGCCTGTATCAATCCCAAACTAATCCCACTGCCCCGCTCTCTCCCCATAGCCCTGTATCAATCCCAAACTAATCCCACTGCCCCGCTCTCTCCCCATAGCCCTGCATCAATCCCAAACTAATCCCACTGCCCCGCTCTCTCCCCATAGCACTGTATCAATCCCAAACTAATCCCACTACCCCACTCTGTCCCCATAGCCCTGTACCAATCCCAACCTAATCTCACTGCCCCACTCTCTCCATAGCCCTGCATCAATCCCAAACTAATCCCACTACTCCACCCTCTCCCCATAGCCTTGTATCAATCCCAAACTAATCCAACTGCCCCAATCTCCCCATAGCCCTGTATCAATCCCAATCTAACCCCACTGCCCCGCTCTCTCCCCATAGCACTGTATCAATCCCAAACTAATCCCACTGCCCGGGCTCTCCCCATAGCCCGTTATGAATCCCAAACTAATCCAACTTCCCCACTCTCTCCCCAAAGCCCTGTATCAATCCCAACCTAATCCCACTACCCAGCTCTGTCCCCATAGCCCTGTACCAATCCCAAACTAATCTCACTGCCCCGCTCTCTCTCCATCGCCCTGTATCAATCCCAAACTAATCCCACTGCCCCCACTCTCCCCAGCCCTGTATCAATCTCAAACTAATCCCACTGCCTCGCTCTCTCCCCATAGCCCTGTATCAATCCCAAACTAAACCCACTGCCCCGCTGTCTCCCCATCGCCCTGTATCAATCCCAAACTAATCCCACTGCCCCACTCTCTCCCCATAGCCCTGTATCAATCCCAAACTAACCCCACTGCACCGCTCTCTCCCCATTGCCCTGCATCAATCCCAAACTAATCCCACTGCCCCGCTCTCTCCCCATAGCACTGTATCAATCCCAAACTAATCCCATTGCCACGCTCTCTCCCCATAGCCCTGTATCAATCCCAAACTAATGCCACTTCCCCACTCTCTCCCCATAGCCCTGTATCAATCCCAACCTAATCCCACTACCCCACTCTGTCCCCATAGCCCTGTACCAATCCCAACCTAATCTCACTGCCCTGCTCTCTCCCCGTAGCCCTGTATCAATCCCAAACTAATCCCACTGCCCCACTCTCTCCCCATAGCCCTGTATCAATCCCAAACTAATCCCACTGCCCCCACTCTCTCCATAGCACTGTATCAATCCCAAACTAATCCCACTGCCCCACTCTCTCCCCACAGCCCTGTATCAATCCCAAACTAATCCCACTACCCCACTCTATCCCCACAGCCCTGTACCAATCCCAACCTAATCCCACTGCCCCCACTCTCCCCATAGCACTGTATCAATCCCAAACTAATCCCACTACTCCACCCTCTCCCCATAGCCCTGTATCAATCCCAAACTAATCCCACTGCCCCACTCTCCCCACAGCCCTGTATCAATCCCAAACTAATCCCACTGCCACGCTCTCTCCCCATAGCACAGTATCAATCCCAAACTAATCCCACTGCCCCGCTCTCTCCCCATAGCACTGTATCAATCCCAAACTAATCCCATTGCCCGCTCTCTCCCCATAGCCCTGTATCAATCCCAAACTAATCCCACTGCCCGAGCTCTCCCCAGAGCCCTGTATCAATCCCAAACTAATCCCACTGCCACGCTCTCTCCCCATAGCCCTGCATCAATCCCAAACTAATCCCACTGCCCCGCTCTCTCCGCATAGCCCTGTATCAATCCCAAACTAATCTCACTGCCCCGCTCTCTCTCCATAGCCCTGTATCAATCCCAAACTAATCCCACTGCCCCCACTCTCCCCAGCCCTGTATCAATCTCAAACTAATCCCACTGCCTCGCTCTCTCCCCATAGCCTGTATCAATCCCAAACTAATCCCACTGCCCCGCTCTCTCCCCATAGCCCTGTATCAATCCCAAACTAATCCCACTGCCCCGCTCTCTCCCCATAGCCCTGCATCAATCCCAAACTAATCCCACTGCCCCGCTCTCTCCCCATAGCACTGTATCAATCCCAAACTAATCCCACTACCCCACTCTGTCCCCATAGCCCTGTACCAATCCCAACCTAATCTCACTGCCCCACTCTCTCCATAGCCCTGCATCAATCCCAAACTAATCCCACTACTCCACCCTCTCCCCATAGCCTTGTATCAATCCCAAACTAATCCAACTGCCCCAATCTCCCCATAGCCCTGTATCAATCCCAATCTAACCCCACTGCCCCGCTCTCTCCCCATAGCACTGTATCAATCCCAAACTAATCCCACTGCCCGGGCTCTCCCCATAGCCCGTTATGAATCCCAAACTAATCCAACTTCCCCACTCTCTCCCCAAAGCCCTGTATCAATCCCAACCTAATCCCACTACCCAGCTCTGTCCCCATAGCCCTGTACCAATCCCAAACTAATCTCACTGCCCCGCTCTCTCTCCATCGCCCTGTATCAATCCCAAACTAATCCCACTGCCCCCACTCTCCCCAGCCCTGTATCAATCTCAAACTAATCCCACTGCCTCGCTCTCTCCCCATAGCCCTGTATCAATCCCAAACTAAACCCACTGCCCCGCTGTCTCCCCATCGCCCTGTATCAATCCCAAACTAATCCCACTGCCCCACTCTCTCCCCATAGCCCTGTATCAATCCCAAACTAACCCCACTGCACCGCTCTCTCCCCATTGCCCTGCATCAATCCCAAACTAATCCCACTGCCCCGCTCTCTCCCCATAGCACTGTATCAATCCCAAACTAATCCCATTGCCACGCTCTCTCCCCATAGCCCTGTATCAATCCCAAACTAATGCCACTGCCCGCGCTCTCCCCATAGCCCTGTATCAATCCCAAACTAATCCCACTGCCCGTGCTCTCCCCATAGCCCTGTATCAATCCCAAACTAATCCCACTGCCCCGCTCTCTCCCCATAGCACTGTATCAATCCCAAACTAATCCCACTGCCCCGCTCTCTCCCCATGGCCCTGTACCAATCCCAACCTAATCTCACTGCCCTGCTCTCTCCCCATAGCCCTGTATCAATCCCAAACTAATCCCACTGCTCCACTCTCTCCCCATAGCCCTGTATCAATCCCAAACTAATTCCTACTGCCCTGCTCTCTCCCCATAGCCCTGTATCAATCCCAAACTAATCTCACTGCCCCGCTCTCTCCATAACTATGTATCAATCCCAAACTAATCCCACTGCCCCCACTCTCCCCAGCCCTGTGTCAATCCCAAACTAATCCCAGTGCCCCGCTCTCTCCCCATAGCCCTGTATCAATCCAAAACTAATCCCACTGCCCCACTCTCTCCCCATAGCCCTGTATCCATCCCAAACTAATCCCACTGCCCCACTCTCTCCCCATAGCCCTGTATCCATCCCAAACTAATCCTACTGCCCCACTCTCCCCATAGCCCTGTATCAATCCCAATCTAACCCCACTGCCCCACTCTCCCCCCATCGCCCTGTATCCATCCCAAACTAATCACACTGCCCCACTCTCTCCCCATAGCCCTGTATCAATCCCAAACTAATCCCACTGCCCCACTCTCTCCCCACAGCCCTGTATCCATCCTAAACTAATCCCACTGCCCCACTCTCTCCCCATAGCCCTGTATCAATCCCAACCTAATCCCACTGCCCCAATCTCCCCATAGCCCTGTATCAATCCCAATCTAACCCCACTGCCCCGCTCTCTCCCCATAGCACTGTATGAATCCCAAACTAATCCCACTGCCCGAGCTCTCCCCATAGCCCTGTATCAATCCCAAACTCATCCCACTGCCCCGCTCTCTCCCCATAGCCCTGTATCAATCCCAAACTAATCCCACTGCCCCGCTCTCTCCCCATAGCCCTGTATCAATCCCAAACTAATCCAACTTCCCCACTCTCTCCCCATAGCCCTGTATCAATCCCAACCTAATCCCACTAACCAGCTCTGTCCCCATAGCCCTGTACCAATCCCAAACTAATCTCACTGCCCCGCTCTCTCTCCATCGCCCTGTATCAATCCCAAACTAATCCCACTGCCCCCACTCTCCCCAGCCCTGTATCAATCTCAAACTAATCCCACTGCCTCGCTTTCTCCCCATAGCCCTGTATCAATCCCAAACTAATCCCACTGCCCCGCTCTCTCCCCATAGCCCTGTATCAATCCCAAACTAATCCCACTGCCCCGCTCTCTCCCCATAGCCCTGCATCAATCCCAAACTAATCCCACTGCCCCGCTCTCGCCCCATAGCACTGTATCAATCCCAAACTAATCCCATTGCCCCGCTCTCTCCCCATAGCCCTGTATCAATCCCAAACTAATCCCACTGCCCCGCTCGCTCCCCATAGCCCTGTATCAATCCCAAACTAACCCCACTGCCCCGCTGTCTCCCCATCGCCCTGTATCAATCTCAAACTAACCCCAATGCCCCGCTGTCTCCCCATAGCCCTGTATCAATCCCAAACTAATCCCACTGCCCCACTCTCTCCCCATAGCCCTGTATCAATCCCAAACTCATCCCACTGCCCTGCTCTCTCCCCATAGCCCTGTATCAATCCCAAACTAATCCCACTGCCCCGCTCTCTCCCCATGGCCCTGTATCAATCCCAACCTAATCTCACTACCCCACTCTGTCCCCATAGCCCTGTACCAATCCCAACCTAATCTCACTGCCCTGCTCTCTCCCCATAGCCCTGTATCAATCCCAAACTAATCCCACTGCTCCACTCTCTCCCCATAGCCCTGTATCAATCCCAAACTAATTCCCACTGCCCCGCTCTCTCCCCATAGCCCTGTATCAATCCCAAACTAATCTCACTGCCCCGCTCTCTCCATAACCCTGTATCAATCCCAACTAATCCCACTGCCCCCAATCTCCCCAGCCCTGTATCAATCCCAAACTAATCCCAGTGCCCCGCTCTCTCCCCATAGCCCTGTATCAATCCCAAACTAATCCCACTGCCCCACTCTCTCCCCATAGCCCTGTATCCATCCCAAACTAATCTCCCTGCCCCACTCTCTCCCCATAGCCCTGTATCCATCCCAAACTAATCCTACTGCCCCACTCTCCCCATAGCCCTGTATCAATCCCAAACTAATCCCACTACCCCACTCTCTCCCCACAGCCCTGTATCAATCCCAATCTAACCCCACTGCCACGCTCTCCCCCCATCACCCTGTATCAGTCCCAAACTAATCCTACTGCCCCACTCTCTCCCCATAGCCCTGTATCCATCCCAAACTAATCCCACTGCCCCACTCTCTCCCCATAGCCCTGTATCAATCCCAAACTAATCCCACTGCCCCACTCTCTCCCCACAGCCCTGTATCCATCCTAAACTAATCCCACTGCCCCACTCTCTCCCCATAGTCCTGCATCAATCCCAAACTAATCCCACTGCCCCACTCTCCCCATAGCCCTGTATCCATCCCAAACTCATCCCACTGCCCTGCTCTCCCCATAGCCCTGTATCAATCCCAAACTAATCCCACTGCCCCACTCCCCCCATAGCCCTGTATCAATCCCAATCTAACCCCACTGCCCCACTCTCCCCATAGCCCTGTATCAATCCCAAACTAACCCCACTGCCCCGCTGTCTCCCCATAGCACTGTATCAATCCCAAACTAATCCCACTGCCCCACTCTCTCCCCATAGCCCTGTATCCATCCCAAACTCATCCCACTGCCCTGCTCTCTCCCCATAGCCCTGTATCAATCCCAAACTAATCCCACTGCCCCCACTCTCCCCATTGCACTGTATCAATCCCAAACTAATTCCCACTGCCCCGCTCTCTCCCCATAGCCCTGTATCATTCCCAAACTAATCGCACTGCCCCACTCTCTCCCCATAGCCCTGTATCAATCTCAAACTAATCCCACTGCCCCACTCTGTCCCCATAGCCCTGTACCAATCCCAACCTAATCTCACTGCCCCGCTCTCTCCCCATAGCCCTGTATCAATCCCAAACTAACCCCACTGCCCCACTCTGTCCCCATAGCCCTGTATCAATCCCAAACTAATCCCACTGCCCCACTCTGTCCCCATAGCCCTGTATCAATCCCAAACTAATCCCACTGCCCTGCTCTCCCCATAGCCCTGTATCAATCCCAAACTAATCCCACTGCCCCACTCTCTCCCCATAGCCCTGTATCAATCCCAACCTAATCCCACTGCCCCAATCTCCCCATAGCCCTGTATCAATCCCAATCTAACTCCACTGCCCCGCTCTCTCCCCATAGCACTGTATGAATCCCAAACTAATCCCACTGCCCGAGCTCTCCCCATAGCCCTGTATCAATCCCAAACTCATCCCACTGCCCCGCTCTCTCCCCATAGCCCTGTATCAATCCCAAACTAATCCCACTGCCCCGCTCTCTCCCCATAGCCCTGTATCAATCCCAAACTAATCCAACTTCCCCACTCTCTCCCCATAGCCCTGTATCAATCCCAACCTAATCCCACTAACCAGCTCTGTCCCCATAGCCCTGTACCAATCCCAAACTAATCTCACTGCCCCGCTCTCTCTCCATCGCCCTGTATCAATCCCAAACTAATCCCACTGCCCCCACTCTCCCCAGCCCTGTATCAATCTCAAACTAATCCCACTGCCTCGCTTTCTCCCCATAGCCCTGTATCAATCCCAAACTAATCCCACTGCCCCGCTCTCTCCCCATAGCCCTGTATCAATCCCAAACTAATCCCACTGCCCCGCTCTCTCCCCATAGCCCTGCATCAATCCCAAACTAATCCCACTGCCCCGCTCTCGCCCCATAGCACTGTATCAATCCCAAACTAATCCCATTGCCCCGCTCTCTCCCCATAGCCCTGTATCAATCCCAAACTAATCCCACTGCCCCGCTCGCTCCCCATAGCCCTGTATCAATCCCAAACTAACCCCACTGCCCCGCTGTCTCCCCATCGCCCTGTATCAATCTCAAACTAACCCCAATGCCCCGCTGTCTCCCCATAGCCCTGTATCAATCTCAAACTAACCCCAATGCCCCGCTGTCTCCCCATAGCCCTGTATCAATCCCAAACTAATCCCACTGCCCCACTCTCTCCCCATAGCCCTGTATCAATCCCAAACTCATCCCACTGCCCTGCTCTCTCCCCATAGCCCTGTATCAATCCCAAACTAATCCCACTGCCCCGCTCTCTCCCCATGGCCCTGTATCAATCCCAACCTAATCCCACTACCCCACTCTGTCCCCATAGCCCTGTACCAATCCCAACCTAATCTCACTGCCCTGCTCTCTCCCCATAGCCCTGTATCAATCCCAAACTAATCCCACTGCTCCACTCTCTCCCCATAGCCCTGTATCAATCCCAAACTAATTCCCACTGCCCCGCTCTCTCCCCATAGCCCTGTATCAATCCCAAACTAATCTCACTGCCCCGCTCTCTCCATAACCCTGTATCAATCCCAACTAATCCCACTGCCCCCAATCTCCCCAGCCCTGTATCAATCCCAAACTAATCCCAGTGCCCCGCTCTCTCCCCATAGCCCTGTATCAATCCCAAACTAATCCCACTGCCCCACTCTCTCCCCACAGCCCTGTATCCATCCTAAACTAATCCCACTGCCCCACTCTCTCCCCATAGTCCTGCATCAATCCCAAACTAATCCCACTGCCCCACTCTCCCCATAGCACTGTATCAATCCCAAACTAATCCCATTGCCCCGCTCTCTCCCCATAGCCCTGTATTAATCCCAAACTAATCCCACTGCCCCACTCTCCCCATAGCCCTGTATCAATCCCAATCTAACCCCACTGCCCCACTCTCTCCCCATAGCCCTGTATCCATCCCAAACTCATCCCACTGCCCTGCTCTCCCCATAGCCCTGTATCAATCCCAAACTAATCCCACTGCCCCACTCCCCCCATAGCCCTGTATCAATCCCAATCTAACCCCACTGCCCCACTCTCCCCATAGCCCTGTATCAATCCCAAACTAACCCCACTGCCCCGCTGTCTCCCCATAGCACTGTATCAATCCCAAACTAATCCCACTGCCCCACTCTCTCCCCATAGCCCTGTATCCATCCCAAACTCATCCCACTGCCCTGCTCTCTCCCCATAGCCCTGTATCAATCCCAAACTAATCCCACTGCCCCGCTCTCTCCCCATAGCCCTGTATCAATCCCAAACTAATCCCACTTCCCCACTCTCTCCCCATAGCCCTGTATCAATCCCAACCTAATCCCACTACCCCACTCTGTCCCCATAGCCCTGTATCAATCCCAAACTAATCCCACTGCCCCCACTCTCCCCATTGCACTGTATCAATCCCAAACTAATTCCCACTGCCCCGCTCTCTCCCCATAGCCCTGTATCATTCCCAAACTAATCGCACTGCCCCACTCTCTCCCCATAGCCCTGTATCAATCCCAAACTAATCCCACTGCCCCACTCTGTCCCCATAGCCCTGTATCAATCCCAAACTAATCCCACTGCCCTGCTCTCCCCATAGCCCTGTATCAATCCCAAACTAATCCCACTGCCCC
>JASTWF010001146.1:50000-113579 GCA_030390025.1 Squalus acanthias | reverse complement strand
GCAGCCCATTCCACAGAATGTGAGGCTACAGCCCATTCCATAGAATGCTAGGCTACAGTCCATTCCATAGAATGTTAGGCTGCAGTCCATTACATAGAAGGTTAGGCTGCAGCCCATTCCATAGAATGTTAGTTTGCAGTCCATTCCATAGAATGTTAGGCTGCAGCCCATTCCATGGAATGTTAGGCTGCAGTCCATTCCATAGAATGTTCGGCTACAGTCCGTTCCATAGAATATTAGGCTGCAGCCCATTCCATAGCATGTTACGCTAAAGTCAATGCCATAGAATGTTAGGCTACAGTCCATTCCATAGAATGTTAGGCTGCAGCCCATTCCATGGAATGTTAGTTTGCAGTCCATTCCATAGAATGTTAGGCTGCAGTCCATTCCATAGAATGTTAGGCTACAGTCCATTCCATAGAATGTTAGGCTACAGTACATTCCATAGAATGTTAGGCTGCAGCCATTTCCATAGAATGTTAGGCTACAGTCCATTCCATAGAATGTTAGGCAACAGCACATTCCATAGAATGTTAGGCTAGAGCCCATTCCATAGAATGTTAGGCTACTGTCCATTCCATAGAATGTTAGGCTACAGTCCATTCCATAGAATGTGAGGCTACAGCCCATTCCATAGAGTGTTAGGCTACAGTCCATTCCAGAGAATGTTAGGCTACAGCCCATTCCAGAGAATGTTAGGCTACAGCCCATTCCATAGAATATTGAGCTACAGTCCATTCTACAGAATGTTAGGCTGCATTCCATTCCATAGAATGTTAGGCTACAGTCCATTCCATAGAATGTTCGGCTGCAGTCCATTCCATAGAATGTTAGGCTACATTCCATTCCATTCAATGAAGGCTACAGTCCATTCCATAGAATGTTAGTTTGCAGTCCATTCCATAGAATGTTAGGCTGCAGTCCATTCCATAGAATGTTCGGCTGCAGTCCATTCCATAGAAAGTTACGCTACAGTCCATTACATTGAATGTTAGGCTACAGTCCATTCCATAGAATGTTGGGCTGCAGTCCATTCCATTGAATGTGAGGCTACAGAGCATTCCATAGAATGTTAGGCTACAGTCCATTCCATAGAATGTTAGGCTACATCCCATTCCATAGAATGTTAGGCTGCAGTCCATTCCATAGAATGTTAGGCTACAGTCAATGCCATAGAGTGTTAGGCTGCAGCCATTTCCATAGAATGTTAGTCTGCAGTCCATTCCGTAGAATGTTAGGCTGCAGCCCATTCCATGGAATGTTAGGCTGCATCCCATTCCTTAGAATGTTAGTTTGCAGTCCATTCCATAGAATGTTCGGCTGCAGTCCATTCCATAGAGTTTAAGGCTACAGCCCATTCCAGAGAATGTTAGGCTACAGCCCATTCCAGAGAATGTTAGGCTACAGCCCATTCCATAGAATATTGAGCTACAGTCCATTCTACAGAATGTTAGGCTGCATTCCATTCCATAGAATGTTAGGCTGCAGTCCATTCCATAGAATGTTCGGCTGCAGTCCATTCCATAGAAAGTTACGCTACAGTCCATTACATTGAATGTTAGGCTACAGTCCATTCCATAGAATGTTGGGCTGCAGTCCATTCCATTGAATGTGAGGCTACAGAGCATTCCATAGAATGTTAGGCTACATCCCATTCCATAGAATGTTAGGCTGCAGTCCATTCCATAGAATGTTAGGCTACAGTCAATGCCATAGAATGTAAGGCTGCAGCCATTTCCATAGAATGTTAGGCTGCAGTCCATTCCGTAGAATGTTAGGCTGCAGCCCATTCCATGGAATGTTAGGCTGCATCCCATTCCTTAGAATGTTAGTTTGCAGTCCATTCCATAGAATGTTCGGCTGCAGTCCATTCCATAGAGTTTAAGGCTACAGCCCATTCCAGAGAATGTTAGGCTACAGCCCATTCCATAGAATATTGAGCTACAGTCCATTCTACAGAATGTTAGGCTGCATTCCATTCCATAGAATGTTAGGCTACAGTCCATTCCATAGAATGTTAGGCTACATCCATTCCGTAGAATGTTCGGCTGCAGTCCATTCCATAGACTGTTAGTTTGCAGTCCATTCCATAGAATGTTAGGCTACAGCCCATTCCATAGAATATTGAGCTACAGTCCATTCTACAGAATGTTAGGCTACAGTCCATTCCATAGAATGTTAGGCTACATCCATTCCGTAGAATGTTAGGCTACAGTCCATTCCATAGAATGTTCGGCTGCAGTCCATTCCATAGAATGTTAGGCTACAGTCCAATCCATAGAATGTTAGGCTGCAGCCCATTCCATAGAATGTTAGGTTGCTGTCCTATCCATAGAATGTTAGGTTGCAGCCCATTCCACAGAATGTGAGGCTACAGCCCATTCCATAGAATGCTAGGCTACAGTCCATTCCATAGAATGTTAGGCTGCAGTCCATTCCATAGAAGGTTAGGCTGCAGCCCATTCCATAGAATGTTAGGCTACTGTCCATTCCATAGAATGTTAGGCTGCAGTCCATTCCATAGAATGTTAGGCTACAGTCCATTCCATAGAGTGTTAGGCTCCAGTCCAATCCATAGAATGTTAGGCAACAGCCTATTCCATAGATGTTAGGTTGCTGTCCATTCCATAGAATGTTAGGTTGCAGTCTATTCCATAGAATGTTAGGTTGAAGTCCATTCCATAGAATGTGAGGCTACAGCCCATTCCATAGAATGCTAGGCTACAGTCCATTCCATAGAATGTTAGGCTGCAGTCCATTACATAGAAGGTTAGGCTGCAGCCCATTCCATAGAATGTTAGTTTGCAGTCCATTCCATAGAATGTTAGGCTGCAGCCCATTCCATAGAATGTTAGGCTACAGTCCATTCCATTGAATGTTAGGCTGCAGTCCATTCCATCGAATGTTAGGCTACAGTCCATTCCATAGAATGTTAGGCTGCAGCCATTTCCATAGAATGTTTGGCTACAGTCCATTCCATAGAATGTTAGTTTGCAGTCCATTCCATGGAATGTTAGGCTGCAGCCCATTCCATCGAATGTTAGGCTACAGTCCATTCCATAGAATGTTAGGGTGGCAGCCCATTCCACAGAATGTTATGCTACGGTCCATTCCATAGAATGTTTGGCTACATTCCATTCTATAGAATGTTAGTTTGCAGGCCATTCCATAGAATGTTAGGTTGCAGCCCATCCATAGAATGTTAGGCTGCAGAGCATTCCATAGAATGTTAGGTTGCAGTTTATTCCATAGAATGTTAGGTTGCAGTCCATTCCATAGAATGTTCGGCTACAGTCCATTCCATAGAATGTTAGTTTGCAGTCCATTCCATAGAATGTTAGGCAACAGTCCATTCCATAGAATGTTAGGCTACAGTCCATTCCATAGAATGTTAGTTTGCAGTCCATTGCATAGAATGTTAGGCTACAGTCCTTTCCATTGAATGTTAGTTTGCAGTCCATAGAATGTTCGGCTACAGTCCATTCCATAGAATATTAGGCTGCAGCCCATTCCATAGAATGTTAGGCTACAGTCAATTCCATAGAATGTTAGGCTGCAGCCCATTCCATGGAATGTTAGGCTACATCCCATTCCATAGAATGTTAGGCTGCAGTCCATTCCATAGAATGTTAGGCTACAGTCAATGCCATAAAATGTTAGGCTGCAGCCATTTCCATAGAATGCTAGGCTGCAGTCCATTCCGTAGAATGTTAGGCTGCAGCCCATTCCATGGAATGTTAGGCTGCATCCCATTCCATAGAATGTTAGTTTGCAGTCCATTCCATAGAATGTTCGGCTGCAGTCCATTCCATAGAGTTTAAGGCTACAGCCCATTCCAGAGAATGTTAGGCTACAGCCCATTCCAGAGAATGTTAGGCTACAGCCCATTCCATAGAATATTGAGCTACAGTCCATTCTATAGAATGTTAGGCTGCATTCCATTCCATAGAATGTTAGGCTACAGTCCATTCCATAGAATGTTAGGCTACATCCATTCCGTAGAATGTTAGGCTACAGTCCATTCCATAGAATGTTCGGCTGCAGTCCATTCCATAGACTGTTAGTTTGCAGTCCATTCCATAGAATGTTAGGCTGCAGCCCATTCCATAGAATGTTAGGCTACTGTCGATTCCATAGAATGTTAGGCTACAGTCCATTCCATAGAATGTTAGGCTACAGCCCATTCCATAGAATATTGAGCTACAGTCCATTCTACAGAATGTTAGGCTGCATTCCATTCCATAGAATGTTAGGTTACAGTCCATTCCATAGAATGTTAGGCTACATCCATTCCGTAGAATGTTAGGCTACAGTCCATTCCATAGAATGTTCGGCTGCAGTCCATTCCATAGACTGTTAGTTTGCAGTCCATTCCATAGAATGTTAGGCTGCAGCCCATTCCATAGAATGTTAGGCTGCAGTCCATTCCATAGAATGTAAGTTTGCAGTCCATTCCATAGAATGTTAGGCTACAGTCCATTCCATAGAATGTTAGTTTGCAATCCATTCCATAGAATGTTAGGCTACAGTCCATTCCATAGAATGTTAGGCTACAGCCCATTCCATAGAATGTTAGGCTACAGGCCATCCATAGAATATTAGGCTACAGCCCATTCCATAGAATGTTAAGCGACAGTCCATTCCATGGAATGTTAGGCTACAGCCCATTCCATAGAATATTGAGCGACAGTCCATTGCATAGAATGTTAGGCTACATTCCATTCCATAGAATGTTAGTTTGCAGTCCATTTCATATAATGTTAGGCTGCAGTCCATTCCATAGAATGTTAGGTTGCAGCCCATCCATAGAATGTTAGGTTGCAGTCCATTCCATAGAATGTAAGGTTACGGTCCATTCCATAGAAAGTTAGTTTGCAGTCCATTCCATAGAATGTTAGGCTACAGTCCATTCCATAGAATGTTAGGCTACAGTCCATTACACAGAAGGTTAGGCTGCAGCCCATTCCATAGAATGTTAGTTTGCAGTCCATTCCATAGAATGTTAGGCTGCAGCCCATTCCATGGAATGTTAGGCTGCAGTCCATTCCATAGAATGTTCGGCTACAGTCCGTTCCATAGAATATTAGGCTGCAGCCCATTCCATAGCATGTTACGCTATAGTCAATGCCATAGAATGTTAGGCTACAGTCCATTCCATAGAATGTTAGGCTACAGCCCATTCCATAGAATATTGAGCTACAGTCCATTCTACAGAATGTTAGGCTGCATTCCATTCCATAGAATGTTAGGCTACAGTCCATTCCATAGAATGTTCGGCTGCAGTCCATTCCATAGAATGTTAGGCTACATTCCATTCCATTCAATGAAGGCTACAGTCCATTCCATAGAATGTTAGTTTGCAGTCCATTCCATAGAATGTTAGGCTGCAGTCCATTCCATAGAATGTTCGGCTGCAGTCCATTCCATAGAAAGTTACGCTACAGTCCATTACATAGAATGTTAGGCTACAGTCCATTCCATAGAATGTTGGGCTGCAGTCCATTCCATAGAATGTTAGGCTGCAGTCCATTCCATTGAATGTGAGGCTACAGAGCATTCCATAGAATGTTAGGCTACAGTCCATTCCATAGAATGTTAGGCTACATCCCATTCCATAGAATGTTAGGCTGCAGTCCATTCCATAGAATGTTAGGCTACAGTCAATGCCATAGAATGTTAGGCTGCAGCCATTTCCATAGAATGTTAGGTTGCAGTCCATTCCGTAGAATGTTAGGCTGCAGCCCATTCCATGGAATGTTAGGCTGCATCCCATTCCTTAGAATGTTAGTTTGCAGTCCATTCCATAGAATGTTAGGCTACAGTCCATTCCATAGAATGTGAGGTTGCAGCCCATCCATAGAATGTTAGGCTACAGCGCATTCCATAGAATGTTAGGTTGCAGTTTATTCCACAGAATGTTAGGTTGCAGTCCATTCCATAGAATGTTAGGCTACAGTCCATTCCATAGAATGTTAGGCTACAGTCCATTCCATAGAATGTTAGTTTGCAGTCCATTCCATAGAATGTTAGGCTGCAGTTCATTCCATGGAATGTTAGGCTACATCCCATTCCACAGATTGTTAGGCTGCTGCCCATTCCACAGAATGTAAGGTTGCGGTCCATTCCATAGAAAGTTAGTTTGCAGTCCATTCCATAGAATGTTAGGCTACAGTCCATTCCATAGAATGTTAGGCTACAGTCCATTCCAGAGAATGTTCGGCTACAGTCCATTCCATAGAATGTCAGGCTACAGTCCATTCCATAGAATGTTAGGCTGCAGCCCATTCCATTGAATGTGAGGCTACAGAGCATTCCATAGAATGTTAGGCTACAGTCCATTCCATAGAATGTTAGGCTGCAGCCCATTCCATTGAATGTGAGGCTACAGAGCATTCCATAGAATGTTAGGCTACAGTCCATTCCATAGAATGTTAGGCTGCAGTCCATTCCATAGAATGTTCGGCTACAGTCCATTCCATAGAATGTTCGGCTATAGTCCATTCCATAGAATGTTAGTTTGCAGTCCATTCCATAGAATGTTGGGCTACAGTCCATTCCATAGAATGTTAGTTTGCAGTCCATTCCATAGAATGTTAGGCTGCAGTCCATTCCATAGAATGTTAGGCTGCAGCCCATTCCATAGAATGTTAGGCTGCAGCCCATTCCATAGAATGTTAGGCTACAGCCATTTCCATAGAATGTTAGGCTACAGTCCATTCCATAGACTGTTAGTTTGCAGTCCATTCCATAGAATGTTAGGCTGCAGCCCATTCCATAGAATGTTAGGCTACTGTCGATTCCATAGAATGTTAGGCTACAGTCCATTCCATAGAATGTTAGGCTACAGCCCATTCCATAGAATATTGAGCTACAGTCCATTCTACAGAATGTTAGGCTGCATTCCATTCCATAGAATGTTAGGTTACAGTCCATTCCATAGAATGTTAGGCTACATCCATTCCGTAGAATGTTAGGCTACAGTCCATTCCATAGAATGTTCGGCTGCAGTCCATTCCATAGACTGTTAGTTTGCAGTCCATTCCATAGAATGTTAGGCTGCAGCCCATTCCATAGAATGTTAGGCTGCAGTCCATTCCATAGAATGTAAGTTTGCAGTCCATTCCATAGAATGTTAGGCTACAGTCCATTCCATAGAATGTTAGTTTGCAGTCCATTCCATAGAATGTTAGGCTACAGTCCATTCCATAGAATGTTAGGCTACAGCCCATTCCATAGAATGTTAGGCTACAGGCCATCCATAGAATATTAGGCTACAGCCCATTCCATAGAATGTTAAGCGACAGTCCATTCCATGGAATGTTAGGCTACAGCCCATTCCATAGAATGTTAGGCTACAGTCCATTCCATAGAATGTTAGGCTACATTCCATTCCATAGAATGTTAGTTTGCAGTCCATTTCATATAATGTTAGGCTGCAGTCCATTCCATAGAATGTTAGGTTGCAGCCCATCCATAGAATGTTAGGTTGCAGTCCATTCCATAGAATGTAAGGTTACGGTCCATTCCATAGAAAGTTAGTTTGCAGTCCATTCCATAGAATGTTAGGCTACAGTCCATTCCATAGAATGTTAGGCTACAGTCCATTACACAGAAGGTTAGGCTGCAGCCCATTCCATAGAATGTTAGTTTGCAGTCCATTCCATAGAATGTTAGGCTGCAGCCCATTCCATGGAATGTTAGGCTGCAGTCCATTCCATAGAATGTTCGGCTACAGTCCGTTCCATAGAATATTAGGCTGCAGCCCATTCCATAGCATGTTACGCTATAGTCAATGCCATAGAATGTTAGGCTACAGTCCATTCCATAGAATGTTAGGCTACAGCCCATTCCATAGAATATTGAGCTACAGTCCATTCTACAGAATGTTAGGCTGCATTCCATTCCATAGAATGTTAGGCTACAGTCCATTCCATAGAATGTTCGGCTGCAGTCCATTCCATAGAATGTTAGGCTACATTCCATTCCATTCAATGAAGGCTACAGTCCATTCCATAGAATGTTAGTTTGCAGTCCATTCCATAGAATGTTAGGCTGCAGTCCATTCCATAGAATGTTCGGCTGCAGTCCATTCCATAGAAAGTTACGCTACAGTCCATTACATAGAATGTTAGGCTACAGTCCATTCCATAGAATGTTGGGCTGCAGTCCATTCCATAGAATGTTAGGCTGCAGTCCATTCCATTGAATGTGAGGCTACAGAGCATTCCATAGAATGTTAGGCTACAGTCCATTCCATAGAATGTTAGGCTACATCCCATTCCATAGAATGTTAGGCTGCAGTCCATTCCATAGAATGTTAGGCTACAGTCAATGCCATAGAATGTTAGGCTGCAGCCATTTCCATAGAATGTTAGGTTGCAGTCCATTCCGTAGAATGTTAGGCTGCAGCCCATTCCATGGAATGTTAGGCTGCATCCCATTCCTTAGAATGTTAGTTTGCAGTCCATTCCATAGAATGTTAGGCTACAGTCCATTCCATAGAATGTGAGGTTGCAGCCCATCCATAGAATGTTAGGCTACAGCGCATTCCATAGAATGTTAGGTTGCAGTTTATTCCACAGAATGTTAGGTTGCAGTCCATTCCATAGAATGTTAGGCTACAGTCCATTCCATAGAATGTTAGGCTACAGTCCATTCCATAGAATGTTAGTTTGCAGTCCATTCCATAGAATGTTAGGCTGCAGTTCATTCCATGGAATGTTAGGCTACATCCCATTCCACAGATTGTTAGGCTGCTGCCCATTCCACAGAATGTAAGGTTGCGGTCCATTCCATAGAAAGTTAGTTTGCAGTCCATTCCATAGAATGTTAGGCTACAGTCCATTCCATAGAATGTTAGGCTACAGTCCATTCCAGAGAATGTTCGGCTACAGTCCATTCCATAGAATGTCAGGCTACAGTCCATTCCATAGAATGTTAGGCTGCAGCCCATTCCATTGAATGTGAGGCTACAGAGCATTCCATAGAATGTTAGGCTACAGTCCATTCCATAGAATGTTAGGCTGCAGTCCATTCCATAGAATGTTCGGCTACAGTCCATTCCATAGAATGTTCGGCTACAGTCCATTCCATAGAATGTTAGTTTGCAGTCCATTCCATAGAATGTTGGGCTACAGTCCATTCCATAGAATGTTAGTTTGCAGTCCATTCCATAGAATGTTAGGCTGCAGTCCATTCCATAGAATGTTAGGCTGCAGCCCATTCCATAGAATGTTAGGCTGCAGCCCATTCCATAGAATGTTAGGCTACAGCCATTTCCATAGAATGTTAGGCTACAGTCCATTCCATAGACTGTTAGTTTGCAGTCCATTCCATAGAATGTTAGGCTGCAGCCCATTCCATAGAATGTTAGGCTACTGTCGATTCCATAGAATGTTAGGCTACAGTCCATTCCATAGAATGTTAGGCTACAGCCCATTCCATAGAATATTGAGCTACAGTCCATTCTACAGAATGTTAGGCTGCATTCCATTCCATAGAATGTTAGGTTACAGTCCATTCCATAGAATGTTAGGCTACATCCATTCCGTAGAATGTTTGGCTACAGTCCATTCCATAGAATGTTCGGCTGCAGTCCATTCCATAGACTGTTAGTTTGCAGTCCATTCCATAGAATGTTAGGCTGCAGCCCATTCCATAGAATGTTAGGCTGCAGTCCATTCCATAGAATGTAAGTTTGCAGTCCATTCCATAGAATGTTAGGCTACAGTCCATTCCATAGAATGTTAGTTTGCAGTCCATTCCATAGAATGTTAGGCTACAGTCCATTCCATAGAATGTTAGGCTACAGCCCATTCCATAGAATGTTAGGCTACAGGCCATCCATAGAATATTAGGCTACAGCCCATTCCATAGAATGTTAAGCGACAGTCCATTCCATGGAATGTTAGGCTACAGCCCATTCCATAGAATGTTAGGCTACAGCCCATTCCATAGAATGTTAGGCTACATTCCATTCCATAGAATGTTAGTTTGCAGTCCATTTCATATAATGTTAGGCTACAGTCCATTCCATAGAATGTTAGGTTGCAGCCCATCCATAGAATGTTAGGTTGCAGTCCATTCCATAGAATGTAAGGTTACGGTCCATTCCATAGAAAGTTAGTTTGCAGTCCATTCCATAGAATGTTAGGCTACAGTCCATTCCATAGAATGTTAGGCTACAGTCCATTACATAGAAGGTTAGGCTGCAGCCCATTCCATAGAATGTTAGTTTGCAGTCCATTCCATAGAATGTTAGGCTGCAGCCCATTCCATGGAATGTTAGGCTGCAGTCCATTCCATAGAATGTTCGGCTGCAGTCCGTTCCATAGAATATTAGGCTGCAGCCCATTCCATAGCATGTTACGCTATAGTCAATGCCATAGAATGTTAGGCTACAGTCCATTCCATAGAATGTTAGGCTACAGCCCATTCCATAGAATATTGAGCTACAGTCCATTCTACAGAATGTTAGGCTGCATTCCATTCCATAGAATGTTAGGCTACAGTCCATTCCATAGAATGTTCGGCTGCAGTCCATTCCATAGAATGTTAGGCTACATTCCATTCCATTCAATGAAGGCTACAGTCCATTCCATAGAATGTTAGTTTGCAGTCCATTCCATAGAATGTTAGGCTGCAGTCCATTCCATAGAATGTTCGGCTGCAGTCCATTCCATAGAAAGTTACGCTACAGTCCATTACATAGAATGTTAGGCTACAGTCCATTCCATAGAATGTTGGGCTGCAGTCCATTCCATAGAATGTTAGGCTGCAGTCCATTCCATTGAATGTGAGGCTACAGAGCATTCCATAGAATGTTAGGCTACAGTCCATTCCATAGAATGTTAGGCTACATCCCATTCCATAGAATGTTAGGCTGCAGTCCATTCCATAGAATGTTAGGCTACAGTCAATGCCATAGAATGTTAGGCTGCAGCCATTTCCATAGAATGTTAGGTTGCAGTCCATTCCGTAGAATGTTAGGCTGCAGCCCATTCCATGGAATGTTAGGCTGCATCCCATTCCTTAGAATGTTAGTTTGCAGTCCATTCCATAGAATGTTAGGCTACAGTCCATTCCATAGAATGTGAGGTTGCAGCCCATCCATAGAATGTTAGGCTACAGAGCATTCCATAGAATGTTAGGTTGCAGTTTATTCCACAGAATGTTAGGTTGCAGTCCATTCCATAGAATGTTAGGCTACAGTCCATTCCATAGAATGTTAGGCTACAGTCCATTCCATAGAATGTTAGTTTGCAGTCCATTCCATAGAATGTTAGGCTGCAGTTCATTCCATGGAATGTTAGGCTACATCCCATTCCACAGATTGTTAGGCTGCTGCCCATTCCACAGAATGTAAGGTTGCGGTCCATTCCATAGAAAGTTAGTTTGCAGTCCATTCCATAGAATGTTAGGCTACAGCCCATTCCATAGAATGTTAGGCTACAGCCCATTCCATAGAATGTTAGGCTACATTCCATTCCATAGAATGTTAGTTTGCAGTCCATTTCATATAATGTTAGGCTACAGTCCATTCCATAGAATGTTAGGTTGCAGCCCATCCATAGAATGTTAGGTTGCAGTCCATTCCATAGAATGTAAGGTTACGGTCCATTCCATAGAAAGTTAGTTTGCAGTCCATTCCATAGAATGTTAGGCTACAGTCCATTCCATAGAATGTTAGGCTACAGTCCATTACATAGAAGGTTAGGCTGCAGCCCATTCCATAGAATGTTAGTTTGCAGTCCATTCCATAGAATGTTAGGCTGCAGCCCATTCCATGGAATGTTAGGCTGCAGTCCATTCCATAGAATGTTCGGCTGCAGTCCGTTCCATAGAATATTAGGCTGCAGCCCATTCCATAGCATGTTACGCTATAGTCAATGCCATAGAATGTTAGGCTACAGTCCATTCCATAGAATGTTAGGCTACAGCCCATTCCATAGAATATTGAGCTACAGTCCATTCTACAGAATGTTAGGCTGCATTCCATTCCATAGAATGTTAGGCTACAGTCCATTCCATAGAATGTTCGGCTGCAGTCCATTCCATAGAATGTTAGGCTACATTCCATTCCATTCAATGAAGGCTACAGTCCATTCCATAGAATGTTAGTTTGCAGTCCATTCCATAGAATGTTAGGCTGCAGTCCATTCCATAGAATGTTCGGCTGCAGTCCATTCCATAGAAAGTTACGCTACAGTCCATTACATAGAATGTTAGGCTACAGTCCATTCCATAGAATGTTGGGCTGCAGTCCATTCCATAGAATGTTAGGCTGCAGTCCATTCCATTGAATGTGAGGCTACAGAGCATTCCATAGAATGTTAGGCTACAGTCCATTCCATAGAATGTTAGGCTACATCCCATTCCATAGAATGTTAGGCTGCAGTCCATTCCATAGAATGTTAGGCTACAGTCAATGCCATAGAATGTTAGGCTGCAGCCATTTCCATAGAATGTTAGGTTGCAGTCCATTCCGTAGAATGTTAGGCTGCAGCCCATTCCATGGAATGTTAGGCTGCATCCCATTCCTTAGAATGTTAGTTTGCAGTCCATTCCATAGAATGTTAGGCTACAGTCCATTCCATAGAATGTGAGGTTGCAGCCCATCCATAGAATGTTAGGCTACAGAGCATTCCATAGAATGTTAGGTTGCAGTTTATTCCACAGAATGTTAGGTTGCAGTCCATTCCATAGAATGTTAGGCTACAGTCCATTCCATAGAATGTTAGGCTACAGTCCATTCCATAGAATGTTAGTTTGCAGTCCATTCCATAGAATGTTAGGCTGCAGTTCATTCCATGGAATGTTAGGCTACATCCCATTCCACAGATTGTTAGGCTGCTGCCCATTCCACAGAATGTAAGGTTGCGGTCCATTCCATAGAAAGTTAGTTTGCAGTCCATTCCATAGAATGTTAGGCTACAGTCCATTCCATAGAATGTTAGGCTACAGTCCATTCCATAGAATGTTAGGCTACAGTCCATTCCAGAGAATGTTCGGCTACAGTCCATTCCATAGAATGTCAGGCTACAGTCCATTCCATAGAATGTTAGGCTGCAGCCCATTCCATTGAATGTGAGGCTACAGAGCATTCCATAGAATGTTAGGCTACAGTCCATTCCATAGAATGTTAGGCTGCAGCCCATTCCATTGAATGTGAGGCTACAGAGCATTCCATAGAATGTTAGGCTACAGTCCATTCCATAGAATGTTAGGCTGCAGTCCATTCCATAGAATGTTCGGCTACAGTCCATTCCATAGAATGTTCGGCTACAGTCCATTCCATAGAATGTTAGTTTGCAGTCCATTCCATAGAATGTTGGGCTACAGTCCATTCCATAGAATGTTAGTTTGCAGTCCATTCCATAGAATGTTCGGCTGCAGTCCATTCCATAGAATGTTAGGCTGCAGCCCATTCCATAGAATGTTAGGCTGCAGCCCATTCCATAGAATGTTAGGCTACAGCCATTTCCATAGAATGTTAGGCTACAGTCCATTCCATAGACTGTTAGTTTGCAGTCCATTCCATAGAATGTTAGGCTGCAGCCCATTCCATAGAATGTTAGGCTACTGTCGATTCCATAGAATGTTAGGCTACAGTCCATTCCATAGAATGTTAGGCTACAGCCCATTCCATAGAATATTGAGCTACAGTCCATTCTACAGAATGTTAGGCTGCATTCCATTCCATAGAATGTTAGGTTACAGTCCATTCCATAGAATGTTAGGCTACATCCATTCCGTAGAATGTTTGGCTACAGTCCATTCCATAGAATGTTCGGCTGCAGTCCATTCCATAGACTGTTAGTTTGCAGTCCATTCCATAGAATGTTAGGCTGCAGCCCATTCCATAGAATGTTAGGCTGCAGTCCATTCCATAGAATGTAAGTTTGCAGTCCATTCCATAGAATGTTAGGCTACAGTCCATTCCATAGAATGTTAGTTTGCAGTCCATTCCATAGAATGTTAGGCTACAGTCCATTCCATAGAATGTTAGGCTACAGCCCATTCCATAGAATGTTAGGCTACAGGCCATCCATAGAATATTAGGCTACAGCCCATTCCATAGAATGTTAAGCGACAGTCCATTCCATGGAATGTTAGGCTACAGCCCATTCCATAGAATGTTAGGCTACAGCCCATTCCATAGAATGTTAGGCTACATTCCATTCCATAGAATGTTAGTTTGCAGTCCATTTCATATAATGTTAGGCTACAGTCCATTCCATAGAATGTTAGGTTGCAGCCCATCCATAGAATGTTAGGTTACAGTCCATTCCATAGAATGTAAGGTTACGGTCCATTCCATAGAAAGTTAGTTTGCGGTCCATTCCATAGAATGTTAGGCTACAGTCCATTCCATAGAATGTTAGGCTACAGTCCATTCCATAGAATGTTAGGCTACAGTCCATTCCATAGAATGTTAGGCTACAGTCCAATCCATAGAATGTTAGGCAACAGCCTATTCCATAGAATGTTAGGTTGCTGTCCATTCCATAGAATGTTAGGTTGCAGTCTATTCCATAGAATGTTAGGTTGAAGTCCATGCCATAGAATGTTAGGTTGCAGCCCATTCCACAGAATGTGAGGCTACAGCCCATTCCATAGAATGCTAGGCTACAGTCCATTCCATAGAATGTTAGGCTGCAGTCCATTACATAGAAGGTTAGGCTGCAGCCCATTCCATAGAATGTTAGTTTGCAGTCCATTCCATAGAATGTTAGGCTGCAGCCCATTCCATGGAATGTTAGGCTGCAGTCCATTCCATAGAATGTTCGGCTACAGTCCGTTCCATAGAATATTAGGCTGCAGCCCATTCCATAGCATGTTACGCTATAGTCAATGCCATAGAATGTTAGGCTACAGTCCATTCCATAGAATGTTAGGCTGCAGCCTATTCCATGGAATGTTAGTTTGCAGTCCATTCCATAGAATGTTAGGCTGCAGTCCATTCCATAGAATGTTAGGCTACAGTCCATTCCATAGAATGTTAGGCTACAGTACATTCCATAGAATGTTAGGCTGCAGCCATTTCCATAGAATGTTAGTTTGCAGTCCATTCCATAGAATGTTAGGCTGCAGCCCATTCCATGGAATGTTAGGCTGCAGTCCATTCCATAGAATGTTCGGCTACAGTCCGTTCCATAGAATATTAGGCTGCAGCCCATTCCATAGCATGTTACGCTATAGTCAATGCCATAGAATGTTAGGCTACAGTCCATTCCATAGAATGTTAGGCTGCAGCCTATTCCATGGAATGTTAGTTTGCAGTCCATTCCATAGAATGTTAGGCTGCAGTCCATTCCATAGAATGTTAGGCTACAGTCCATTCCATAGAATGTTAGGCTACAGTACATTCCATAGAATGTTAGGCTGCAGCCATTTCCATAGAATGTTAGGCTACAGTCCATTCCATAGAATGTTAGGCAACAGCACATTCCATAGAATGATAGGCTACAGCCCATTCCATAGAATGTTAGGCTACAGTCCATTCCATAGAATGTGAGGCTACAGCCCATTCCATAGAGTGTTAGGCTACAGTCCATTCCAGAGAATGTTAGGCTACAGCCCATTCCAGAGAATGTTAGGCAACAGCCTATTCCATAGAATGTTAGGTTGCTGTCCATTCCATAGAATGTTAGGTTGCAGTCTATTCCATAGAATGTTAGGTTGAAGTCCATGCCATAGAATGTTAGGTTGCAGCCCATTCCACAGAATGTGAGGCTACAGCCCATTCCATAGAATGCTAGGCTACAGTCCATTCCATAGAATGTTAGGCTGCAGTCCATTACATAGAAGGTTAGGCTGCAGCCCATTCCATAGAATGTTAGTTTGCAGTCCATTCCATAGAATGTTAGGCTGCAGCCCATTCCATGGAATGTTAGGCTGCAGTCCATTCCATAGAATGTTCGGCTACAGTCCGTTCCATAGAATATTAGGCTGCAGCCCATTCCATAGCATGTTACGCTATAGTCAATGCCATAGAATGTTAGGCTACAGTCCATTCCATAGAATGTTAGGCTGCAGCCTATTCCATGGAATGTTAGTTTGCAGTCCATTCCATAGAATGTTAGGCTGCAGTCCATTCCATAGAATGTTAGGCTACAGTCCATTCCATAGAATGTTAGGCTACAGTACATTCCATAGAATGTTAGGCTGCAGCCATTTCCATAGAATGTTAGGCTACAGTCCATTCCATAGAATGTTAGGCAACAGCACATTCCATAGAATGATAGGCTACAGCCCATTCCATAGAATGTTAGGCTACAGTCCATTCCATAGAATGTGAGGCTACAGCCCATTCCATAGAGTGTTAGGCTACAGTCCATTCCAGAGAATGTTAGGCTACAGCCCATTCCAGAGAATGTTAGGCTACAGCCCATTCCATAGAATATTGAGCTACAGTCCATTCTACAGAATGTTAGGCTGCATTCCATTCCATAGAATGTTAGGCTACAGTCCATTCCATAGAATGTTCGGCTGCAGTCCATTCCATAGAATGTTAGGCTACATTCCATTCCATTCAATGAAGGCTACAGTCCATTCCATAGAATGTTAGTTTGCAGTCCATTCCATAGAATGTTAGGCTGCAGTCCATTCCATAGAATGTTCGGCTGCAGTCCATTCCATAGAAAGTTACGCTACAGTCCATTCCATAGAATGTTGGGCTGCAGTCCATTCCATAGAATGTTAGGCTGCAGTCCATTCCATTGAATGTGAGGCTACAGAGCATTCCATAGAATGTTAGGCTACAGTCCATTCCATAGAATGTTAGGCTACATCCCATTCCATAGAATGTTAGGCTGCAGTCCATTCCATAGAATGTTAGGCTACAGTCAATGCCATAGAATGTTAGGCTGCAGCCATTTCCATAGAATGTTAGGCTGCAGTCCATTCCGTAGAATGTTAGGCTGCAGCCCATTCCATGGAATGTTAGGCTGCATCCCATTCCTTAGAATGTTAGTTTGCAGTCCATTCCATAGAATGTTAGGCTACAGTCCATTCCATAGAATGTGAGGTTGCAGCCCATCCATAGAATGTTAGGCTACAGAGCATTCCATAGAATGTTAGGTTGCAGTTTATTCCACAGAATGTTAGGTTGCAGTCCATTCTATAGAATGTTAGGCTACAGTCCATTCCATAGAATGTTAGGCTACAGTCCATTCCATAGAATGTTAGTTTGCAGTCCATTCCATAGAATGTTAGGCTGCAGTTCATTCCATGGAATGTTAGGCTACATCCCATTCCACAGATTGTTAGGCTGCTGCCCATTCCACAGAATGTAAGGTTGCGGTCCATTCCATAGAAAGTTAGTTTGCAGTCCATTCCAGAGAATGTTCGGCTACAGACCATTCCATAGAATGTCAGGCTACAGTCCATTCCATAGAATGTTAGGCTGCAGCCCATTCCATTGAATGTGAGGCTACAGAGCATTCCATAGAATGTTAGGCTACAGTCCATTCCATAGAATGTTAGGCTGCAGCCCATTCCATTGAATGTGAGGCTACAGAGCATTCCATAGAATCTAAGGCTACAGTCCATTCCATAGAATGTTAGGCTGCAGTCCATTCCATAGAATGTTCGGCTACAGTCCATTCCATAGAATGTTCGGCTACAGTCCATTCCATAGAATGTTAGTTTGCAGTCCATTCCATAGAATGTTGGGCTACAGTCCATTCCATAGAATGTTAGTTTGCAGTCCATTCCATAGAATGTTAGGCTGCAGTCCATTCCATAGAATGTTAGGCTGCAGCCCATTCCATAGAATGTTAGGCTGCAGCCCATTCCATCGAATGTTAGGCTGCAGCCCATTCCATAGTATGTTAGGGTTGCAGCCCATTCCACAGAATGTTATGCTACAGTCCATTCCATACAATGTTAGGCTACATTCCATTCCATAGAATGTTAGTTTGGAGGCCATTCCATAGAATTTTCGGCTACAGTCCATTCCATAGAATGTTAGGCTGCAGTCCATTCCATAGAATGTTAGGTTGCAGCCCATCCATAGAATGTTAGGTTGCAGTCCATTCCATAGAATGTAAGGTTACGGTCCATTCCATAGAAAGTTAGTTTGCAGTCCATTCCATAGAATGTTAGGCTACAGTCCATTACATAGAATGTTCGGCTACAGTCCATTCCATAGAATGTTAGGCTACAGTCCAATCCATAGAATGTTAGGCTGCAGCCCATTCCATAGAATGTTAGGCAACAGCCTATTCCATAGAATGTTAGGTTGCTGTCCATTCCATAGAATGTTAGGTTGCAGCCCATTCCACAGAATGTGAGGCTACAGCCCATTCCATAGAATGCTAGGCTACAGTCCATTCCATAGAATGTTAGGCTGCAGTCCATTCCATAGAAGGTTAGGCTGCAGCCCATTCCATAGAATGTTAGGCTACTGTCCATTCCATAGAATGTTAGGCTACAGTCCATTCCATAGAGTGTTAGGCTCCAGTCCAATCCATAGAATGTTAGGCAACAGCCTATTCCATAGAATGTTAGGTTGCTGTCCATTCCATAGAATGTTAGGTTGCAGTCTATTCCATAGAATGTTAGGTTGAAGTCCATTCCATAGAATGTTAGGTTGCAGCCCATTCCACAGAATGTGAGGCTACAGCCCATTCCATAGAATGCTAGGCTACAGTCCATTCCATAGAATGTTAGGCTGCAGTCCATTACATAGAAGGTTCGGCTGCAGCCCATTCCATAGAATGTTAGTTTGCAGTCCATTCCATAGAATGTTAGGCTGCAGCCCATTCCATAGAATGTTAGGCTGCAGCCCATTCCATAGAATGTTAGGCTACAGTCCATTCCATTGAATGTTAGGCTGCAGTCCATTCCATCGAATGTTAGGCTACAGTACATTCCATAGAATGTTAGGCTGCAGCCATTTCCATAGAATGTTAGGCTACAGTCCATTCCATAGAATGTTAGTTTGCAGTCCATTCCATGGAATGTTAGGCTGCAGTCCATTCCACAGAATGTTCGGCTACAGTCCGTTCCATAGAATATTAGGCTGCAGCCCATTCCATAGAATGTTACGCTGCAGTCAATGCCATAGAATGTTAGGCTACAGTCCATTCCATAGAATGTTAGGCTGCAGCCCATTCCATGGAATGTTAGTTTGCAGTCCATTCCATAGAATGTTAGGCTGCAGTCCATTCCATAGAATGTTAGGCTACAGTACATTCCATAGAATGTTAGGCTGCAGCCATTTCCATAGAATGTTAGGCTACAGTCCATTCCATAGAATGTTAGGCAACAGCACATTCCATAGAATGTTAGGCTACAGCCCATCCCATAGAATGTTAGGCTACAGCCCATTCCATAGAATGTTAGGCTACAGGCCATCCATAGAATATTAGGCTACAGCCCATTCCATAGATTGTTAAGCGACAGTCCATTCCATGGAATGTTAGGCTACAGCCCATTCCATAGAATGTTAGGCTACAGCCCATTCCATAGAATATTGAGCGACAGTCCATTCCATAGAATGTTAGGCTACATTCCATTCCATAGAATGTTAGTTTGCAGTCCATTTCATATAATGTTAGGCTACAGTCCATTCCATAGAATGTTAGGCTGCAGCCCATTCCAAAGAATGTTAGGCTACAGTCAATTACATAGAATGTTAGGCTACAGCCCATTACATAGAATGTTAGGCTACAGTCCATTCCATCGAATGTTAGGCTGCAGCCCATTCCATCGAATGTTAGGCTGCAGCCCATTCCATAGTATGTTAGGGTTGCAGCCCATTCCACAGAATGTTATGCTACAGTCCATTCCATGCAATGTTAGGCTACATTCCATTCCATAGAATGTTAGTTTGGAGGCCATTCCATAGAATTTTCGGCTACAGTCCATTCCATAGAATGTTAGGCTGCAGTCCATTCCATAGAATGTTAGGTTGCAGCCCATCCATAGAATGTTAGGTTGCAGTCCATTCCATAGAATGTAAGGTTACGGTCCATTCCATAGAAAGTTAGTTTGCAGTCCATTCCATGGAATGTTAGGCTACAGTCCATTACATAGAATGTTAGGCTACAGTCCATTCCATAGAATGTTAGGCTACAGTCCAATCCATAGAATGCTAGGCTACAGTCCATTCCATAGAATGTTAGGCTGCAGTCCATTCCATAGAAGGTTAGGCTGCAGCCCATTCCATAGAATGTTAGTCTACTGTCCATTCCATAGAATGTTAGGCTACAGTCTATTCCATAGAATGTTAGGTTGCTGTCCATTCCATAGAATGTTAGGTTGCAGCCCATTCCACAGAATGTGAGGCTACAGCCCATTCCATAGAATGCTAGGCTACAGTCCATTCCATAGAATGTTAGGCTGCAGTCCATTCCATAGAAGGTTAGGCTGCAGCCCATTCCATAGAATGTTAGTCTACTGTCCATTCCATAGAATGTTAGGCTACAGTCCATTCCATAGAGTGTTAGGCTCCAGTCCAATCCATAGAATGTTAGGCAACAGCCTATTCCATAGAATGTTAGGTTGCTGTCCATTCCATAGAATGTTAGGTTGCAGTCTATTCCATAGAATGTTAGGTTGAAGTCCATTCCATAGAATGTTAGGTTGCAGCCCATTCCACAGAATGTGAGGCTACAGCCCATTCCATAGAATGCTAGGCTACAGTCCATTCCATAGAATGTTAGGCTGCAGTCCATTACATAGAAGGTTCGGCTGCAGCCCATTCCATAGAATGTTAGTTTGCAGTCCATTCCATAGAATGTTCGGCTGCAGCCCATTCCATAGAATGTTAGGCTGCAGCCCATTCCATAGAATGTTAGGCTACAGTCCATTCCATTGAATGTTAGGCTGCAGTCCATTCCATCGAATGTTAGGCTACAGTACATTCCATAGAATGTTAGGCTGCAGCCATTTCCATAGAATGTTAGGCTACAGTCCATTCCATAGAATGTTAGTTTGCAGTCCATTCCATGGAATGTTAGGCTGCAGTCCATTCCACAGAATGTTCGGCTACAGTCCGTTCCATAGAATATTAGGCTGCAGCCCATTCCATAGAATGTTACGCTGCAGTCAATGCCATAGAATGTTAGGCTACAGTCCATTCCATAGAATGTTAGGCTGCAGCCCATTCCATGGAATGTTAGTTTGCAGTCCATTCCATAGAATGTTAGGCTGTAGTCCATTCCATAGAATGTTAGGCTACAGTACATTCCATAGAATGTTAGGCTGCAGCCATTTCCATAGAATGTTAGGCTACTGTCCATTCCATAGAATGTTAGGCAACAGCACATTCCATAGAATGTTAGGCTACAGCCCATCCCATAGAATGTTAGGCTACTGTCCATTCCATAGAATGTTAGGCTACAGTCCATTCCATAGAATGTGAGGCTGCAGCCCATTCCATAGAGTGTTAGGCTACAGCCTATTCCAGAGAATGTTAGGCTACAGCCCATTCCAGAGAATGTTAGGCTACAGCCCATTCCATAGAATATTGAGCTACAGTCCATTCTACAGAATGTTAGGCTGCATTCCATTCCATAGAATGTTAGGCTACAGTCCATTCCATAGAATGTTCGGCTGCAGTCCATTCCATAGAATGTTAGGCTACATTCCATTCCATTCAATGAAGGCTACAGTCCATTCCATAGAATGTTAGTTTGCAGTCCATTCCATAGAATGTTAGGCTGCAGTCCATTCCATAGAATGTTCGGCTGCAGTCCATTCCATAGAAAGTTACGCTACAGTCCATTACATAGAATGTTAGGCTACAGTCCATTCCATAGAATGTTGGGCTGCAGTCCATTCCATAGAATGTTAGGCTGCAGTCCATTCCATTGAATGTGAGGCTACAGAGCATTCCATAGAATGTTAGGCTACAGTCCATTCCATAGAATGTTAGGCTACATCCCATTCCATAGAATGTTAGGCTGCAGTCCATTCCATAGAATGTTAGGCTGCAGTCCATTCCACAGAATGTTAGGCTGCAGTCCATTCCGTAGAATGTTAGGCTGCAGCCCATTCCATGGAATGTTAGGCTGCATCCCATTCCTTAGAATGTTAGTTTGCAGTCCATTCCATAGAATGTTAGGCTACATAAGAACATAAGAAATAGGAGCAGGAGTAGGCCAATCGGCCCCTCGAGCCTGCTCCGCCATTCAATAAGATCATGGCTGATCTGATCCTAACCGCCAATCTACTATCTATCACAGAACCATCTCCTGCATCTAACAGAATTGCACACACGAAATAGGAGCAGAATCAGGCTACACAGTCCCTGGGCCCGCTCCACTACCCACAGGGCCATGACCGATCCGAACCTAGACTCATGTCCAAATTCCTGCCCGCTCCCCGTAACCCTTAATGCCCTTTACTTCTAGGAAACTGTCTATTTCTGTTTTAAATTTAATTAATGTTGTAGCTTCTACAGCTTTTTGTGGCAGCATATTCCATGGACCTACCACCCTCTGAGTGAAGTAGTTCCTCCTCATCTCAGTTTTGAAAGAGCAGCCCCTTATTCTAAGACTATGTCCCCTAGTTCTCGTCTCACCCGTCATCGGGAACATCCTCCCCGCATCCACCCGATCCAACCCCTTCACAATCTTATATGTTTCAATAAGATCGCCTCTCATTCTTCTGAACTCCAATGAGTCGAGTCCCAATCTACCCAACCTCTCCTCATATGACCACCCCCTCATCCCCGGGATTAACCGAGTGAACCTTTTTTGCACTGCCTCGAGAGCAAGGATGTCTTTCCTTAAGTAAGGACACCAAAACTGTATGCAGTATTCCAGGTGCGGTCTCACCAATACCTTGTACAACTGAAGCAATACCTCCCTATTTTTATATTCTATCCCCCTAGCAATGAAAGCCAACATTCCATTTGCCTTCTTAATCACTTGCTGCACCTGCATACTAACCTTTTGAGTTTCGTGCACCAGGACCCCCAGATCCCTTTGCACTTCAGTACTCTCCAGTTTCTTGCCATTAAGATAATAAATTGCTCTAGGATTTTTCCTGCCAAAGTGCATCACCTCACACTTTCCAGTGTTGTATTCCATCTGCCAAATCTCTGCCCACTTACTTAGCCTGTCTATGTCCCCTTGCAGGTTTTTTATGTCCTCCTCACTCACTACTTTCCCTCCCATCTTTGTATCATCTGCAAATTTTGATATGTTACACTTGGTCCCTTCCTCCAAATCGTTAATATAGATTGTGAAGAGTTGGGGACCCAGCACTGACCCCTGTGGAACACCACTAGTTACTGATTGCCAGTCTGAGAATGAACCATTTATCCCAACTCTTTGCTTTCTGTTAGATAGCCAATCCTCTATCCATGCCAGAATATTACCCCCAATCCCGTGATTTTTTACCTTAAGCAATAATCTTTTGTGTGGCACCTTGTCAAATGCCTTTTGGAAGTCTAAATACACTACGTCCACTGGTTCCCCTTTATCCACTCTATATGTTACTTCCTCAAAGAACTCCAGCAAATTTGTCAAACATGATTTCCCCTTCGTAAAACCATGCTGACTTTGTCCTATTAAATTATGATTATCCAAATGTCCTGTTACTGTTTCCTTAATAATGGACTCCAAAATTTTACCTACCACAGATGTTAGGCTAACCGGTCTATAGTTACCAGCCTTCTGTCTACTGCCCTTTTTAAATAAGGGTGTTACATTAGCAGTTTTCCAGTCTGCCGGGACCTTAGCGGAATCCAGGGAGTTTTGAAAAATTATTACCAATGCATCTACAATTCCTACCGCCACTTCCTTCAAGACTCTAGGATGTAAGCCATCAGGCTACAGTCCATTCCATAGAATGTTAGGTTGCAGCCCATCCATAGAATGTTAGGCTACAGAGCATTCCATAGAATGTTAGGTTGCAGTTTATTCCACAGAATGTTAGGTTGCAGTCCATTCCATAGAATGTTAGGCTACAGTCCATTCCATAGAATGTTAGTTTGCAGTCCATTCCATAGAATGTTAGGCTACAGTCCATTCCATAGAATGTTAGGCTACATCCCATTCCATAGAATGTTAGGCAACAGTCAATTCCATAGAATGTTAAGCTACAGTCAATGCCATAGAATGTTAGGCTGCAGTTCATTCCATGGAATGTTAGGCTACATCCCATTCCACAGATTGTTAGGCTGCTGCCCATTCCACAGAATGTAAGGTTGCGGTCCATTCCATAGAAAGTTAGTTTGCAGTCCATTCCATAGAATGTTAGGCTACAGTCCATTCCATAGAATGTCCGGCTACAGTCCATTCCATAGAATGTTAGGCTACACTCCATTCCAGAGAATGTTAGGCTACAGTCCATTCCATAGAATGTCAGGCTACAGTCCATTCCATAGAATGTTAGGCTGCAGCCCATTCCATTGAATGTGAGGCTACAGAGCATTCCATAGAATGTTAGGATACAGTCCATTCCATAGAATGTTAGGCTGCAGCCCATTCCATTGAATGTGAGGCTACAGAGCATTCCATAGAATGTTAGGCTACAGTCCATTCCATAGAATGTTAGGCTGCAGTCCATTCCATAGAATGTTGGGCTACAGTCCATTCCATAGAATGTTAGTTTGCAGTCCATTCCATAGAATGTTAGGCTGCAGTCCATTCCATAGAATGTTAGGCAACATCCCATTCCATAGAATGTTAGGCTACAGTCCATTCCATAGAATGTTAGTTTGCAGTCCATTACAAAGAATGTTAGGCTACAGTCCATTCCATAGAATGTTAGTTTGCAGTCCATTACATAGAATGTTAGGCTGCAGCCCATTCCATAGAATGTTAGTCTGCAGTCAATGCCATAGAATGTTAGGCTGCAGTCCATTCCATAGAATGTTAGGCTGCAGCCCATTCCATGGAATGTTAGGCTGCATCCCATTCCATAGAATGTTAGTTTGCAGTCCATTCCATAGAATGTTAGGCTACAGTCCATTCCATACAATGTTAGGCAACAGCACATTCCGTAGAATGTTAGGCTACAGCCCATTCTCGAATGTTCAGCTACTGTCCATTCCATAGAATGTTAGGCTGCAGCCCATTCCATAGAATGTTAGTCTGCAGTCAATGCCATAGAATGTTAGTTTGCAGTCCATTCCGTAGAATGTTAGGCTGCAGCCCATTCCATAGAATGTTACGCTACAGTCAATGCCATAGAATGTTAGGCGACAGTCCATTCCATAGAATGTTAGGCTGCAGCCCATTCCATGGAATGTTAGTTTGCAGTCCATTCCATAGAATGTTAGGCTGCAGTCCATTCCATAGAATGTTAGGCTACAGTCCATTCCATAGAATGTTAGGCTGCAGTCCATTCCATAGAGTGTTAGGCTACAGCCCATTCCAGAGAATGTTAGGCTGCAGCCCATTCCATAGAATGTTAGGCTACAGTCCATTCCATAGAATGTTCGGCTGCAGTCCATTCCATAGAATGTTAGGCTACAGTCCATTCCATAGACTGTTAGTTTGCAGTCCATTCCATAGAATGTTAGGCTGCAGCCCATTCCATTGAATGTGAGGCTACAGAGCATTCCATAGAATGTTAGGCTGCAGTCCATTCCATAGAATGTTAGGCTGCAGTCCATGCCATAGAATGTTCGGCTACAGTCCATTCCATAGAATGTTCGGCTACAGTCCATTCCATAGAATGTTAGTTTGCAGTCCATTCCATAGAATGTTAGGCTGCAGTCCATTCCATAGAATGTTAGGCAACATCCCATTCCATGGAATGTTAGGCTACAGCCCATTCTAGACTGTTCGGCTACTGTCCATTCCATAGAATGTTAGGCTACAGTCCATTCCATAGAATGTTAGGCTGCAGTCCATTCCATAGAATGTTAGGCTACAGCCCATTCCAGAGAATGTTAGGCTACAGCCCATTCCACAGAATGTTAGGCTACAGCCCATTCCATAGAATATTGAGCGACAGTCCATTCTACAGAATGTTAGGCTGCATTCCATTCCATAGAATGTTAGGCTACAGTCCATTCCATAGAATGTTAGGCTACATCCATTCCATAGAATGTTAGGCTACAGTCCATTCCATAGACTGTTAGTTTGCAGTCCATTCCATAGAATGTTAGGCTGCAGCCCATTCCATAGAATGTTAGGTTGCAGTCCATTCCATAGAATGTTAGTTTGCAGTCCATTCCATAGAATGTTAGGCTACAGTCCATTCCATAGAATGTTAGTTTGCAGTCCATTCCATAGAATGTTAGGCTGCAGTCCATTCCATAGAATGTTCGGCTACAGTCCGTTCCATAGAATGTTAGGCTGCAGCCCATTCCATGGAATGTTAGGCAACATCCCATTCCATAGAATGTTAGGCTGCAGTCCTTTCCATAGAATGTTAGGCAACAGCACATTCCATAGAATGTTAGGCTACAGCCCATTCTATGGAATGTTAGGCTACTGTCCATTCCATAGAATGTTAGGCTACAGTCCATTCCATAGAATGTTCGGCTGCAGTCCATTCCATAGAATGTTAGGCTACAGTCCATTCCATAGACTGTTAGTTTGCAGTCCATTCCATAGAATGTTAGGCTGCAGCCCATTCCATAGAATGTTAGGCTGCAGTCCATTCCATAGAATGTTAGTTTGCAGTCCATTCCATAGAATGTTAGGCTGCAGTCCATTCCATAGAATGTTAGTTTGAAGTCCATTCCATAGAATGTTAGGCTACAGTCCATTCCATAGAATGTTAGGCTACAGCCCATTCCATAGAATGTTAGGCTACAGCCCATTCCATAGAATATTAGGCTACAGCCCATTCCATGGAATGTTAAGCGACAGTCCATTCCATAGAATGTTAGGCTACAGCCCATTCCATAGAATGTTAGGCTACAGCCCATTCCATAGAATATTGAGCGACAGTCTTATCCATAGAATGTTAGGCTACATGCCATTCCATAGAATGTTAGTTTGCAGTCCATTCCATATAATGTTAGGCTACAGTCCATTCCATATAATGTTAGGCTACAGCCCATTCCATCGAATGTTAGGCTGCAGCCCATTCCATCGAATGTTTGGCTACAGTCCATTCCATAGAATGTTAGGGTTGCAGCCCATTCCACAGAATGTTATGCTACGGCCCATTCCATAGAATGTTAGGCTACATTCCATTCCATAGAATGTTAGTTTGGAGGCCATTCCATAGAATGTTAGGCTACAGTCCATTCCATAGAATGTTAGGTTGCAGCCCATCCATAGAATGTTAGGCTACAGAGCATTCCATAGAATGTTAGGTTGCAGCTTATTCCATAGAATGTTAGGTTGCAGTCCATTCCATAGAATGTTAGGCTACAGTCCATTCCATAGAATGTTAGTTTGCAGTCCATTCCATAGAATGTTAGGCTACAGTCAATTCCATAGAATGTTAAGCTACAGTCCATTCCATAGAATGTTAGTTTGCAGTCCATTCCATAGAATGTTAGGCTACAGTCCATTCCATAGAATGTTAGTTTGCAGTCCATAGAATGTTCGGCTACAGTCCGTTCCATAGAATATTAGGCTGCAGCCCATTCCATGGAATGTTAGGCTACATCCCATTCCATAGAATGGTAGGCTGCAGTCCATTCCATAGAATGTTAGGCTACAGTCAATGCCATAGAATGTTAGGCTGCAGCCATTTCCATAGAATGTTAGGCTGCATCCCATTCCAGAGAATGTTAGGCTGCAGTTCATTCCATGGAATGTTAGGCTGCATCCCATTCCACAGATTGTTAGGCTGCTGCCCATTCCACAGAATGTAAGGTTACGGTCCATTCCATAGAAAGTTAGTTTGCAGTCCATTCCATAGAATGTTAGGCTACAGTCCATTCCATAGAATGTTAGGCTACAGTGCATTCCATAGAATGTTAGGCTACAGTCCATTCCATAGAATGTTAGGCTACAGTCCATTCCATAGAATGTCAGTCTACAGTCCATTCCATAGAATGTTAGGCTGCAGCCCATTCCATTGAATGTGAGGCTACAGAGCATTCCATAGAATGTTAGGCTACAGTCCATTCCATAGAATGTTAGGCTACAGTCCATTCCATAGAATGTTAGGCTACAGTCCATTCCATAGAATGTTAGGCTGCAGCCCATTCCATTGAATGTGAGGCTACAGAGCATTCCATAGAATGTTAGGCTACAGTCCATTCCATAGAATGTTAGGCTACAGTCCATTCCATAGAATGTTAGGCTACAGTCCATTCCATAGAATGTTAGGCTACAGTCCAATCCATAGAATGTTAGGCTGCAGCCCATTCCATAGAATGTTAGGCAACAGCCTATTTCATAGAATGTTAGGTTGCTGTCCATTCCATAGAATGTTAGGTTGCAGTCTTTTCCATAGAATGTTAGGTTGCAGCCCATTCCACAGAATGTGAGGCTACAGCCCATTCCATAGAATGCTAGGCTACAGTCCATTCCATAGAATGTTAGGCTGCAGTCCATTCCATAGAATGTTAGGCTGCAGCCCATTCCATAGAATGTTAGGCTGCAGCCCATTCCATACAATGTTAGGCTACAGTCCATTCCATAGAATGTTAGGCTGCAGCCATTTCCATAGAATGTTGGGCTACAGTCCATTCCATAGAATGTTAGTTTGCAGTCCATTCCATACAATGTTAGGCTACAGTCCATTCCATAGAATGTTAGTTTGCAGTCCATTCCATGGAATGTTAGGCTGCAGTCCATTCCATAGAATGTTCGGCTACAGTCCATTCCATAGAATATCAGGCTGCAGCCCATTCCATAGAATGTTAGGCTGCAGCCCATTCGATAGAATGTTAGGCTACAGTCAATTCCATCGAATGTTAGGCTGCAGCCCATTCCATCGAATGTTAGGCTACAGTCCATTCCATAGAATGTTAGGGTGGCAGCCCATTCCACAGAATGTTATGCTACGGTGCATTCCATAGAATGTTTGGCTACATTCCATTCTATAGAATGTTAGTTTGCAGGCCATTCCATAGAATGTTAGGTTGCAGCCCATCCATAGAATGTTAGGCTGCAGAGCATTCCATAGAATGTTAGGTTGCAGTTTATTCCATAGAATGTTAGGTTGCAGTCCATTCCATAGAATGTTAGGCTACGGTCCATTCCATAGAATGTTAGTTTGCAGTCCATTCCATAGAATGTTAGGCAACAGTCCATTCCATAGAATGTTAGGCTACAGTCCATTCCATAGAATGTTAGTTTGCAGTCCATTCCGTAGAATGTTAGGCTGCAGCCCATTCCATGGAATGTTAGGCTGCATCCCATTCCATGGAATGTTAGTTTGCAGTCCATTCCATAGAATGTTCGGCTGCCGTCCATTCCATAGAGTGTTAGGCTACAGCCCATTCCAGAGAATGTTAGGCTCCAGCCCATTCCAGAGAATGTTAGGCTACAGCCCATTCCATAGAATATTGAGCTACAGTCCATTCTACAGAATGTTAGGCTGCATTCCATTCCATAGAATGTTAGGCTACAGTCCATTCCATAGAATGTTGGGCTACATCCATTCCGTAGAATGTTAGGCTACAGTCCATGCCATAGAATGTTCGGCTGCAGTCCATTCCATAGACTGTTAGTTTGCAGTCCATTCCATAGAATGTTAGGCTGCAGCCCATTCCATAGAATGTTAGGCTGCAGTCCATTCCATAGAATATAAGTTTGCAGTCCATTCCATAGAATGTTAGGATACAGTCCATTCCATAGAATGTTAGTTTGCAGTCCATTCCATAGAATGTTAGGCTACAGCCCATTCCATAGAATGTTAGGCTACAGGCCATCCATAGAATATTAGGCTACAGCCCATTCCATAGAATGTTAAGCGACAGTCCATTCCATGGAATGTTAGGCTACAGCCCATTCCATAGAATATTGAGCGACAGTCCATTCCATAGAATGTTAGGCTACATTCCATTCCATAGAATGTTAGTTTGCAGTCCATTTCATATGTTAGGCTACAGTCCCTTCCATAGAATGTTAGGCTGCAGCCTATTCCAAAGAATGTTAGGCTACAGTCAATTACATAGAATGTTAGGCTACAGCCCATTGGATAGAATGTTAGGCTACAGTCCATTCCATCGAATGTTAGGCTGCAGCCCATTCCATCGAATGTTAGGCTACAGTCCATTCCATAGTATGTTAGGGTTGCAGCCCATTCCACAGAATGTTATGCTACAGTCCATTCCATACAATGTTAGGCTACAGTCCAATCCATAGAATGTTAGGCTGCAGCCCATTCCACAGAATGTGAGGCTACAGCCCATTCCATAGAATGCTAGGCTGCAGTCCATTACATAGAATGTTAGGCTGCAGTCCATTCCATCGAATGTTAGGCTACAGTACATTCCATAGAATGTTAGGCTGCAGCCATTTCCATAGAATGTTAGGCTACAGTCCATTCCATAGAATGTTAGTTTGCAGTCCATTCCATGGAATGTTAGGCTGCAGTCCATTCCATAGAATGTTCGGCTACAGTCCGTTCCATAGAATATTAGGCTGCAGCCCATTCCATAGAATGTTACGCTACAGTCAATGCCATAGAATGTTAGGCTACAGTCCATTCCATAGAATGTTAGTCTGCAGCCCATTCCATAGAATGTTAGTTTGCAGTCCATTCCATAGAATGTTAGGCTGCAGTCCATTCCATAGAATGTTAGGCTGCAGCCCATTCCATAGAATGTTAGTTTGCAGTCCATTCCATAGAATGTTAGGCTACAGTCCATTCCATAGAATGTTAGGCTGCAGTCCATTCCATAGAATGTTAGGCTGCAGCCCATTCCATAGAATGTTAGTTTGCAGTCCATTCCATAGAATGTTAGGCTACAGTCCATTCCATAGAATGTTAGGCTACAGTCCATTCCATAGAATGTTAGGCTGCAGCCCATTCCATAGAATGTTAGTTTGCAGTCCATTCCATAGAATGTTAGGCTACAGTCCATTCCATAGAATGTTAGGCTGCAGTCCATTCCATAGAATGTTAGGCTACAGTACATTCCATAGAATGTTAGGCTGCAGCCATTTCCATAGAATGTTAGGCTACAGTCCATTCCATAGAATGTTAGGCAACAGCACATTCCATAGAATGTTAGGCTACAGCCCATTCCATAGAATGTTAGGCTACTGTCCATTCCATAGAATGTTAGGCTACAGTCCATTCCATAGAATGTGAGGCTACAGCCCATTCCATAGAGTGTTAGGCTACAGCCCATTCCAGAGAATGTTAGGCTACAGCCCATTCCAGAGAATGTTAGGCTACAGCCCATTCCATAGAATATTGAGCTACAGTCCATTCTGCAGAATGTTAGTTTGCAGTCCATTCCATAGAATGTTAGGCTGCAGTCCATTCCATAGAATGTTCGGCTGCAGTCCATTCCATAGAAAGTTACGCTACAGTCCATTACATAGAATGTTAGGCTACAGTCCATTCCATAGAATGCTCGGCTGCAGCCCATTCCATAGAATGTTCGGCTGCAGTCCATTCCATAGAATGTTAGTTTGCAGTCCATTCCATAGAATGTTAGGCTACAGCCCATTCCATAGAATATTCGGCTGCAGTCCATTCCATAGAATGTTAGGCTACATTCCATTCCATAGAATGTTAGGCTACAGTCCATTCCATAGAATATCAGGCTGCAGCCCATTCCAGAGAATGTTAGGCTACAGCCCATTCCAGAGAATGTTCGGCTACAGTCCATTCCATAGAATGTTAGGCTGCAGCCCATTCCATAGAATGTCAGGCTACAGTCCATTCCCTAGAATGTTAGGCTACATTCCATTCCATAGACTGTTAGTTTGCAGTCCATTCCATATAATGTTAGGCTACAGTCCATTCCATATAATGTTAGGCTACAGTCCATTCCATAGAATGTTCGGCTACAGTCCATTCCATAGAATATCAGGCTGCAGCCCATTCCAGAGAATGTTAGGCTACAGCCCATTCCAGAGAATGTTAGGCTACAGTCCATTCCATAGAGTGTTAGGCAACAGTCCATTCCATAGAATGTTAGGCTGCAGCCATTTCCATAGAAGGTTAGTTTGCAGTCCATTCCATAGAATGTTAGGCTGCAGAGCATTCCATAGAATGTTAGGTTGCAGTCCATTCCATCGAATGTTAGGCTACAGCCCATTCCATAGAATGTTAGGCGACAGTCCATTCCATGGAATGTTCGGCTGCAGTCCATTCCATAGAATGTTGGCTACATTCCATCCATAGAATGTTAGGTTGCAGTCCATTCCATAGAAAGTTAGGCTGCAGCCCATTCCATAGAATGTTAGGCGACAGTCCATTCCATGGAATGTTAGGCTGCAGTCCATTCCATAGAGTGTTAGACTACAGTCCAATCCATAGAATGTTAGTCTGCAGCCATTTCCGAAGGTTAGTTTGCAGCCCATTCCATAGAATGTTTGGCAACAGCCCATTCCATAGAATGTTAGGCTGCAGCCCATTCCATGGAATGTTAGGCAACAGCCGATTCCATACAATGTTAGGTTGCTGTCCATTCCATAGAATGTTAGGCTACACAGCATTCCATAGAATGTTAGGCTACACAGCATTCCATAGAATGTTAGGTTGAAGTCCATTCCATAGAATGTTAGGTTGCAGCCCATTCCACAGAAGCTGAGGCTACAGACCATTCCATAGAATGTTAGGCTACAGCCCATTCCATAGAATGCTAGGCTACAGTCCATTCCATAGAATATTGAGCTACAGTCCATTCCATAGAATGTTGGCTACATTCCATCCATAGAATGTTCGGCTACAGTCCATTCCATGGAATGTTAGGCTCCAGTCAATTCCATATAATGTTAGGCTACATTCCATCCATAGAATGTTAGGCTACAGTCCATTCCATAGAATGTTAGGCTACAGCCCATTCCATAGAATGTTAGGCTGCAGCCCATTCCATAGAATGTTAGGGACAGTCCATTCCATAGAATGTTAGGCTACAGTCCATTCCATGGAATGTTAGGTTGCAGTCCATTCCATAGAATGTTAGGCTACAGCCCATTCCAGAGAATGTTAGGCTACAGCCCATTCCATGGAATGTTAGGCTACAGTCCATTCCATCGAATGTTAGGCTGCAGCCCAATCCATTGAATTTTAGGCTGCAGTCCATTCCATAGAATGTTAGGCTACAGTCCATTCCATAGAATGTTAGGCTACAGCCCATTCCAGAGAATGTTAGGCTGCAGCCCATTCCATAGAATGTTAGGCTGCAGCCCATTCCATAGAATGTTAGGCTACAGAGCATTCCATAGAATGTTTGGTTGCAGTCCATTCCATAGAATGTTAGGCTACAGTCTATTCCATAGAACGTTAGTTTGCAGTCCATTCCATAGAATGTTAGGCTACAGTCCATTCCATAGAATGTTAGGCTACAGTCCATTCCATAGAATGTTGGGCTACATTCCATTCCATAGAGTGTTAGGCTACAGTCAATTCCATAGAATGTTAGGCTGCAGCCATTTCCATAGAAGGTTAGTTTGCAGCCCATTCCATAGAATGTTAGTCTACATGGGATGTTTCATCGACATATTTACAGAATGTTTTGTGGAGCTCGTGGAATGTTTCAGAAAATGTTCTGCAGAAGTTTCTGCAGGTTTCCACAGAAGGTTTTATGGAATATTTGGTACAATGTGCGAGGAGAAGCCATTGCAGATATTAGACATAGTAGAGCTCACTCTGCCCTTACTGTCCCTTAAGTGTTCCAGGCAGGTATAGCACGAGTTAGATAAATCTACATCTACACCGTCCCATCAAACACAGCGAGGTGGAAAATGGAGGTAGAAGTAGGCAGTCTTGGTGATGGAGCGGAAATGTGGTCGGAAGGGTCAAATACAACACCAAGATTGCAAACTGTCTGGTTCAGCCTCAGACAGTGAACAGGAATTGGGATGGAATCGGTGGCTAGGAAACAGAGTTCATGGCGGGGACTGAAGACAATGACTTCGGTCTTCCCAATATTTAATTGGAAGGAATTGTGGCTCATCCAGGACTGGGTGGCAGGACAAGTAGTCTTATAACATAAAGGTAGTGGAGGGGTTGAGGTGGTGGTGATGAGGTAGAGCTGGGTGTCGTTAGTGTACACATGGAACCTGACACTGTGTCTTCGGATGATGTTGCCAAGGGGCAGCATGTAGATAAGAAATAGAAGGGGGACAAGGATAGATCCCTGGGGAACTCCAGAGGGAAGAGAAGCCATTGCTGGTGATTCTCTGGCTATGAATGGGTAGATAGGAATAGAACCAGACAAAGGCAGTCACACCCAGCTGGACAACTGAGGAGAAGAGATGGAGGATGGTGTGATCAAAGTGTCAAAAGGTTTTTTTGAGGAGATGATGACGACAGCAGATTTGAAAGGGAGGGGGACAGTACCTGAGGGAAAGGGAACCTTTTAGTGTTATCAGTTAGCATGGGCACCAGGAAGGAAACATAGAAAAATAGGAGCAGGAGTAGGCCATTCAGCCCTTCGAGCCTGCTCCGCCATTCAATATGATCATGGCTGATCCTCGATCTCAATACCATATTCCCGCTCTCTCCCCATACCCCTTGACGCCTTTTTCGTCTAGAAATCTATCTCCTTCTTAAATATATTCAGTGACTTGGCCTCCACAGCCTTCTGTGGTAGAGAATTCCACAGGTTCACCACCCTCTGAGTGAAGAAATTTCTCCTCATCTCAGTCCTAAATGTCCTAAGAAGAACCCCATATCCTGAGACTGTGACCCCTCGTTCTAGAGCCCCCAGCCAGGGGAAACATCCTCCCTGCATCCAGTCCATCTAGCCCTGTCAGAATTTTATACGTTTCAATGAGATCCCCTCTCATTCTTCTAAACTCTAGTGAATACAGGCCTAGTCGACCCAATCTCTCCTCATACAACAGTCCTGCCATCCCAGGAATCAGTCTGGTGAACCTTCGCTGCACTCCCTCTATGGCAAGTATATCCTTTCTTAGGTAAGGAGACCAAAACTGCACACAGTACTCCAGGTGTGGTCTCACCAAGGCCCTGTATAACTGTAGTAAGACATCCTTGCTCCTGTACTCAAATCCTCTTGTAATGAAGGCCAACATACCATTTGCCTTCCTAACTGCTTGCTGCACCTGCATGTTTGCTTTCAGTGACTGGTGTACAAGGACACCCAGGTCCCTTTGTACATCAACATTTCCCAATCTATCACCATTTAAATAATACTCTGCCTTTCTGTTTTTCCTACCGAAGTGGATAATTTCACACTTATCCATGTTATACTGCATCTGCCATGTATTTGCCCACTCACTCAACTTTTCTAAATCGCCTTGAAGCCTCTTTGCATCCTCCTCACAACTCACAATCCCACCTAGTTTCGTGTCATCAGCAAACTTGGAAATATTACATTTGGTTCCCTCATCCAAATCATTGATATATATTGTGAATAGCTGGGGCCCAAGCACTGATCCCTGTGGTACCCCACTAGTCACCACCTGCCATCCCAAAAAAGACCCATTTATTCCTACTCTCTGTTTCCTGTCTGTTAACCAATTTTCAATCCATGCCAGTATATTACCCCCAATCCCATGTGCTTTAATTTTGCACACTAACCTCTTATGTGGGACTTTACCAAAGGCCTTCTGAAAATCCAAATACATCACATCCACTGGTTCTCCCTTATCTATTCTACCAGTTACATCCTCAAAAAACTCCAGTTGGTTTGTCAAACACGATTTCCCTTTCATAAATCCATGTTGACTTTGTCTAATCCTGTTGATATTTTCTCAGTGTCCTGTTATCACATCCTTTATAATAGACTAACATTTTCCCTACTACTGATGTTAGGCTAGTTCCTAGTTTGCTCTCCCTCCTTTTTTAAATAGTAGGGTCACATTTGCCACCCTCCAATCTACAGGAACTGTTCCATAATCTATAGAATTTTGGAAGGTGACAACCAATGCATTCACTATTTCCATGGCTACCTCTTTTAGTACCCTGGGATGCAGATTATCAGGCCCTGGGGATTTATTGGCTTTCAGTCCCATTAATTTTCTATTAATACTGGTTTCCTTTAATTCCTCCTTCTCACTAGACCCTTGGTCCCTTAGCATTTCTGGGAAGTTATTTGTGTCCTCTTCTGTGAAGACAGAACCAAAGTATTTGTTTAATTGCTCTGCCATTTCCTTGTTCCCCATTATAAATTCTCCCGTTTCTGACTGTAAGGGACCTACATTTGTCTTCACTAATCTTTTTCTTTTTACATACTTGTAGAAGCTTTTCCAGTCCACTTTTATGTTCCTTGCAAGTTTACTCTCATACTCTATTTTTCCCCTCTTAATCAATCTCTTGGTCCTTTTTTTGCTGAACTCTAAACTGCTCCCAATCCTCAGGCTTGCTACTTTTTCTGGCAACTTTATATGACTCCTCTTTGGATCTAATACTATCCTTAATTTCTTTTGTTAGTCATGGTTGGCCCGCTTTTCTTTTTGTGTTTTTGCGCCAGAAAGGAATGTATAACTGTTGCAATTCATGCATTTGTTCCTTAAATTTTAGCTATTGCCTATCCACCGTCATGCCTTTTAATGAAGCTCCCCAATCTATCATAGCCAACACCCTCCTCATACCTTCGTAGTTTCCTTTGTTTAGATTTAGGACCCTAGTTTCGGATTGGACTACTTCACTTTCCATCTTAATGAAGAATTCCTATCATGTTATGGTCACTCTTCCCGAAAGGACCCCGCACAACAAGATTATTAATTAACCCCTTCTCATTGCATAATACCCAATCTAGGATAGTCTGTTCCCTAGTTGGCTCCTCAACGTACTGGTCTAAAAAACCATCTCATAAACACTCCAGGAATTCATCCTCCACAGTATTGCGAATTTGGTTTGGCCAGTCTATATGTAGATTAAAGTCACCCATGATTACTGTAGTACCCTTGTTACATGCATCTCTAATTTTCTGTTTGATGCCATCCCCTACATTACCACTACTGTTTGGAGGCCTATATACAACTCCCACCAATGTTTTCTGCCCCTTGGTGCTTCTTAGCTCCAGCCAGACTGATTCTACATCTTGATTTTCTGAGCCAATATCCTTTCTCACTATTGCTCTGATTTCATCCTTTACTAACAACTCCACCCCACCTCCTTTTCCTTTTTGCCTGTCCTTCCTAAATATCGAATATCCTTGGATATTCAGTTCCCAGCCTTGGTCACCCTGCAGCCATGTCTCCGTAATCGCAATTATATCGTATCCGTTTTCATCTATTTGCGCTGTTAATTCGTCTACCTTATTACGAATGTTTCGTGCATTCAGATACAGTGCCTTTAGATTTGTCTTCTTAACATTTTTAGACATCTTAACATTTTTTTTGTACTATGGCCCTATTTGTCTTACCATTTTTTCTTACCCGGACCCTATTTGTTAGTGCACTCTTGTTTGTACGCTCTGTCCCTTCCTGACACAATCTGGTTATCCTTACCCCAATCACTTTCCTGCACTGCTTCCTTGTCTTTTCTTTTTAGCTTTCTAGATTTCTCTCCACCGGGACCCTTCCCACCCCCCTTTATTTAGTTTAAAGCCCTATCTACCTCCCTAGTTATTCAATTTGCTAGAACTCTGATCCCAGCATGGTTCAGGTGTAGTCCGTCCCAACGGAACAGCTCTCTTTCCCCAGTATTGGTGCCAGTGCCCCACGAATCGAAACCCACTTCTCCCTCACCAATCTTTGAGCCACGCATTCATCTCCCTGATCCTATTGACCCTATGCCAATTTGCTCGTGGCTCCGGTAATAATCTAGAGATTATGACCTTTGTGGTTCTGCTTTTTAATTTAGTCCCTAGCTGCTCAAACTCTCAGCAGAACCTCTTTCTTCGTCCTACCTATGTCGTTGGTACCTCCGTGGACCACGACAACTGGATCCTCCCCCTCCCACTCCAAGTTCTTCTCCAGCCCGGAGGAGATGTCCTTTACCCTGGCACCAAGTAGGCAACATAGCCTTCGAGACTCACGCTCCTGGCTGCAGAGAACAGTGTCTATCCCCCTAACTATACTGTCGCCTACAACCACCTTCCTTTTTACTCCCCCCACTTGAACAGCTTCCTGTACCACGGTGCCGTGGTCAGTTTGCTCGTCCTCCCCGCAGTCCCCGCACTTGTCCACAAGGGTTGCAAGAACCTCGAATCTATTGGACAAATGCAGGGACTGAGGCTCCTGCAATACTACCTCCTGGATCCCCGTACCTGCCTCACTCGCAGTCACACCCTCCTGTCCCTGACCAAGTATTTAATCTAAGGGGTGTGGCTGCCTCCTGGAGCAAAAGGTCCAGGTAACTTTCTCCCTCCCTGATGTCTCGCAAGGTCTGCAGTTCGGACTCCAGCTCCTCAACTCGGAGCCGAAGTTCCTCGAGCCACACTTACCGCAAATGTAGTTGCCCTGGACAAAAATGTCCACAAGCTCCCACATATTGCAGCAGCAACACATCTCCTGTTCTCCCATTTTTATTTATTTAATTAATTAGTTTAGTGTTAATCAAATGATTTACCTCGTTTAGTTTATTAAATTAATTAAATTTAGTTTTTAAAATTTAGTTATATGTTAACTTAAAACTTAGCCCACAGTCACTACCAATCATTTACCTGCCTTACCTGTGACATCACATTGTAGTTTTCTCTTGTAGTTGCAGGTCTGTTGCTGCTTTTATCCCCGCTCTCGGGCCTTGGTCTGCTCCCACTCAGGTCCGCCGCCACTCTGCGGGAGAAGTTAGGCAAAGCAAGCACCTCCTGCCCCCACTTCACCAAACTCCCAGACTTACCAAACTTCCAGTTTCTTCACTCTGTTCCAGCTGCACTCCAACCTCTCTTGTTTATAATGCTGAGATTTATGAGTCAGCTCTCTGGCAGTTGCAGAACCAGATTAGATCAGTTAATTAACTGCCTAGCGCCACCCACTCTCCAGTACAGAGCTTGCTTAGTCCTGCCCAAGCCTGGAAGAAAATTAAAACTTAAAACAGTAAATTTAAGTTAAATGCTAATTGCAAGCACACAAGACTAGATTTTATCAAGCAGAGATTAACCCTTAAGATTCACTCCCACACTTACCAAACTCCCAAGTTGTTCACTCTGTTCCAGCTGCACTCCGTGACAAACTCCGTGAAGGGAAGTTGGGTAGTCAGAAGTTTAGTGAGGATAGTGTCAAGGAAGCAGAAGGTGGGTCCCAGGGATAAGTTGAGCTGATAGGGCATGAAGGGAGATGGAGGGAGATGGGAGAGAAAGAGAGAGGGGAGGGAAAGAGAAAGATGCGAGGTCAGTGCGAGGGCGGGGGCGAACCTTGGCCCAGTGGGCTAGGGGAACGGAGAGAAGCGGCAGAGGCAGCTGAACGGATGGTCTCAATCTTTGTGACAAAGAAGTTCATGAGCTCCTCACACTTGTTGGAGGGAAGGGTGGAGGAGGCAGGGGAGAGGGGTTTAAGGACATAGTTGGTAGTGGAGAAAATAAACTGGGGTCCATCTTTGCATTCTGAGATATCACTGGAGTAGTGAGCGATTTTGGCAGAGGAGAGTAGGACCTGATGGTGCTTAATGTGGTTCAGCTAGATCTGGCGATGAATGGCTAAACCAGCTGAGCGTCATATGCACCCGTTGGACTTGAGGGAGCGAAGATGGGGGGGGGGGGGGGGGTCACAGAAGGGATATCACTGCAGCCCACATTCCAAGAACAAAAAAAAATTCCATTATACATTCAAGTATATTGTTCATTTCACTCAATCATTCAATTCATTCCAACATTCAATCAATTACACTTCGCCATCTATTCTATTTCATTTTTTCATTCATTCCTTTCCCTCATTTATCCCACTCCGTATATTTCATTCCATTCTATCCTTTATTCAAATCCATCAGTAGTCTATTTGATTTAATCCTCAATTTATTCTATCATTCATTCTAATGCATGATTTATTTCTACTCCATCATTCATCCAGAACAAGAGGGCAATCTTAGCATTAGAGCCAGTTGTGAAATTAGGAAGCACTTTTTTTACACAAAGTGTACTGGAAATCTGGAACACTCCCCCAAAAATGCTGTGGATGCTGAGGGGGCAATTGAAATTTAAAACTGAGATAGATAGATATATGGAGTAAAAGCAGGTAAATGGAGTTAAGATACAGGCGTGATCTAACTGAATGGAACATGCTCGAGGGACTGAATGGCCGACTCCTGTTCCTATTCGGTTACATCATTCATTTTAATCCATCATTGATATATTCCATCATTCTTTCCATTCCAGCTCACAGTATATTACATTCCATTAATTTTATCAAACATCAATTTCTATTCCACTCCACTATTCATTATTAAAACATATGGGGAAACACAGCCAATAGAATATTAACACAGCCAGAACAGTAGAATACGATTCAAAGGACGGCTGATCAAATTGTAGAGTGGTGTTCAGCTTTGGTTGCTGAGCTACACGGCAGACACAAGTGCTGGAGGCAATGCAAAGAGGCTCATGGCAGAGACCAACATCAGGGCTTTGAGTTATGGGGAAACTTTGCAGCCTTGACTGGAGGCATCTGAAAGGCGATCTTATGGAGATATATAAAGATAGGGAAGAGTGGAAAAAGGAAGTGTGGAATATCACTTTAAATTAAATTGCAAGAGTAGAACAAAAGGACATGGCCCAAACTAGCAAAATGTAATTATAGACTGATAGTAGGAAATTCTTCACATAAAGTGATCATACATTGAACTATTGGATGGAGTAGAGGCGCCAAATACCTTGGAATCATTTAAGAAATAATTAACAGAAGGGATTGGTGGGAGACAGAGCAGGGTCATTCTGGGTGGGTGAATTATGAGCTGAATAGCTTTCCTCATCTATAATTATCTGGTGATCTTCTGAAACCAAGTCATAAGAAAGAGACAATTGCATGCAAGGAGCACCAGCAGCCAGTGGTGCCCCCGGAATCAATTCATGGCTGCCATGCTGTTGGACCAGCTGCCTCCTACTCAGTGTGGGTTCGCTGGTGTACCCGCAGCCCATTGGAGGTGCAGAAACGCTTTGTGCAGAAGGTGCATTCGAACGGTTTCTCTCCGGTGTGAACACGCAGGTGTGTATCCAGGAGGCTGGGCCAGCGGAACCTCTTCCCACACACAGTACAACGGAACCCTTGCCCCTCCTTGACACCGGATACACGCTGGCTGGGGACGGGCACTGGCGCCTCAGAAGATTCGCTTTCTTTCACTATTTCCTTCCTGGCTCTTCTCTTCACCTTGTTTGCACATGTCCCATCCAGCAGACCTGAACAAACAAAAGCAATAGATTAGCAGATAGGCTTTGTACTCTCCTCTGCAGCAAAGCTGGAAATGCACAGCAGGTCAGTCAGCACCAATGGAAAGAACAGATGGGCAAAGCTCTGGGCTCATATTCTTCAACCAGAACTGAAAAACAGACAGACAGACAATCAGTGAAATGAGGTAACAGATCATCTGTCAAGTAGAATCATAGGAAGTTACAGCACAGAAGGAGGCCATTCGGCCCGTCGTGCCTGTGCTGGCTCTTTGAACGAGCAGTCGTGCTCAGTCCCACATCCCCACTTTTTGTCTGTGACCCGGTCAGTTCCTCAACCTCCAGAACCGTCCGACTCCCTTTAAAATTAATCGATGGAATCAGCTTCCACCACCTTTTCAGGTCGAGCGTTCCAGATCCCCACAACTCTCTGTGAAAACATTTCTCCTCATCTCCCCTCGAGATCTTTTTCCAATGATTTTAAATCTATGACCTCTGGTTATTGACCCACTCGCCAGAGAACATAAAAAATAGGAGCAGGAGTAGGCCAATCGGCCCCTCGAGCCTGCTCCACCATTCAATAAGATCATGGCTGATCTGATCCTAACCTCAAATCTAAAGAACACAAGAAGTAGGAGCAGGACCCGGCCACTCAGCCCCTGGGCCCGCTCCGCCACCCACAGGTCCGAACCGATCCGAACTCAGCCTCATGTCCAATTTCCTGCCTGCTCACCGTAACCCCTAATTCCCTTTACCTCTAGGAAACTATCTATTTCTGTTTTAAATTTATTTAATGATGTAGCTTCCACAGCTTCCTGGGGCAGCAAATTCCACAGACCTACTACCCTCTGAGTGAAGAAGTTTCTCCTCATCTCAGTTTTGTAAGAGCAGCCCCTTATTCTAAGATTATGCCCCCTAGTTCTAGTTTCACCCATCCTTGGGAACATCCTTACCGCATCCACCTGATCAAGCCCCTTCACAATCTTTTATGTTTCAATAAGATCGCCTCTCATTCTTCTGAACTCCAATGAGTAGAGTCCCAATCTACTCAACCTCTCCTAATATGTCCACCCCCTCATCCCCGGGATTAACCGAGTGAACCTTCTTTGTACTGCCTCGAGAGCAAGTATGTCTTTTCTTAAGTATGGACACCAAAACTGTATGCAATATTCCAGGTGCGGTCTCACCAATACCTTATATAACTGCAGCAATACCTCCCTGTTTTTATAATCTATCCCCCTAGCAATAAAAGCCAACATTCCGTTGGCCTTCTTGATCACCTGCTGCACCTGCATACTAACTTTTTGATTTTCTTGCACTAGGACCCCCAGATCCCTTTGTACTGCAGTACTTTCCAGTTTCTCACCATTAAGATAATAACTTGCTCTCTGATTTTTCCTGCCAAAGTGCATAACCTCACATTTTCCAATATTGTATTGCATCTGCCAAATCTCTGCCCACTCACCCAGCCTGTCTATATCCCCTTGTAGGTTTTTTATGTCCTCCTCACTTTCTACTTTCCCTCCCATCTATGTATCATCTGCAAACTTTGATATGTTACACTCGGTCCCCTCCTCCAAATCGTTAATATAGATTGTAAAGAGTTGGGGACCCAGCACCGACCCCTGCGGAACACCACTGGCTACTGGTTGCCAGTCCGAGAATGAACCATTTATCCCAACTCTCTGCTTCCTGTTAGATAACCAATCTTCCACCCATGCCAGAATATTACCCCCAATCCAGTGATTTTTTATCTTGAGCAATAATCTTTTATGTGGCACCTTGTCGAATGCCTTCTGGAAGTCTAAATACACTACGTCCACTGGTTCCCCTTTATCCACCCTGTACGTTATGTCCTCAAAGAACTCAAGCAAATTTGTCAGACATGACTTCCCCTTCATAAAGCCATGCTGACTTTGTCCTATTAAATTATGTTTATCTAAATGTTCCGTTACTGTCTCCTTAATAATAGACTCCAAAATTTTACCCACCACAGATGTTAGGCTAACTGGTCTATAATTTCCAGCCTTCTGCCTACTACCCTTTTTAAATAAGGGTGTTACATTAGCAGTTTTCTGCCGGGACCTTTGCTGAGTCCAGGGAATTTTGGAAAATTATTACCAAAGCATCCACAATCCCTACTGCCACTTCCCTCAAGACCCTAGGATGTAAGCCATCAGGTCCAGGGGATTTATCCGCCTTGAGTCCCATTATTTTACTGAGTACCAATTCCTTAGTGATTTTAATCGTATTTAGCTCCTCCCCCCCAGAGCCCCCTGTTTGTCCAGTGTTGGGATATTCTTAGTGTCCTCTACCGTAAAGACTGAAACAAAATATTTGTTCAGCATTTTTGCCATCTCCATGTTTCCCACCATTAATTTCCCGGTCTCATCCTCTAAGGGACCTACGTTTGCCTTAGCCACCCTTTTTCTTTTTATATAACTATAGAAACTCTTGCTATCTGTTTTTATATTTTTTGCTAATTTATTTTCATAATCTATCTTCCCTTTCTTAATCAATCCTTTAGTTACTTTTTGCTGTCTTTTGAAGACTTCCCAATCTTCTATCCTCCCACTAAGTTTGGCTACCTTATATGTCCTTGTTTTTAGTCGGATACTATCCTTAATTTCTTTACTTAGCCACGGATGGCTGTCATTTCTTTTACACCCTTTTTTCCTCAGTGGAATATATTTCTTTTGAAAGTTGTAAAATAACTCCTTAAATGAACACCACTGCTCATGTACCGTCTTACCCTTTAATCTATTTTCCCAGTCCACTTTAATCAATTCCGCTCTCATACCATCATAGTCTCCTTTATTCAAGCTCAGTACGCGTGTTTGAGAACCAACCTTCTCACCCTCTAATTGGATATGGAATAGGGAATAGGTTTTCTCTCTCTACTCTATCAAAACCTCTCATCTTGAAAACATCTATTAGGTTGTCTCTTCACCTTCTCTGTTCCAAGGAGAACAGTCCGAACTTTTCCAACCTCTCCTCATAACTGAAGTCCCTCATCCCTGGTAACCTCCTGGTAAACCTCCTCTGTACCCTTTCAAAGGCCTTTACATCTTTCCTGAGGTGTGGGGCCCAGAATTGTCCACAATACTCCAGCTGAGGCCTAACCAGTGATTTATAAAGTTCTAGCATGATCCCTTTACTTTTATATTCTATTCCTCTGTTTATAAAACCAAGTAAGAACATAAGAAACAGGAGCAGGAGTCGGCCAATCGGCTCCTCGAGCCTGCTCCGCCATTCAATAAGATCATGGCTGATCCAATCTTGGCCTCAACACCACTTTCCCGCTCTCTCCCCATACCCCTTGACTCCCTCGTAGTTCAAATGTCTGTCAATCTCCGCCTTGAATATATTCAATGACTCCGCCTCCACAGCTCTCTGGGGTAGAGAATTCCAAAGATTCACGAACCTCAGAAGAAATTCCTCCTCACCTCCGTCTTAAATGGGCGACCCCTTATTCTGAAACTATGCCCCCTGGTTCTAGGTATCCCCACTAGGGGAAATATCCTCTCAGCATCCACCCTGTCAATCCCCCTCAGAATCTTCTATGTATCAATAAGATCACCTCTCATTCTTCTAAACTCCAATGAGTATAGGCCCAACCTGCTCAACCTTTCGTCATACATCAACCCCTTCATCCCAGGAATCAAAATAGTGAACCTTCTCTGCACTGCCTCCAATGCAAGTACATCCTTCCTTAAATATAGAGACCAAGACTGTACGCAGTACTCCAGGTGCGGTCTCACCAGCGCCCTGTAAAGTTGCATCAAAACTTCCCTACTTTTATACTCCATCACCCTTGCAATAAAGGCCAATATTCCATTAGCCTTCCTAATTACTTGCTGTACCTGCATGCTAACTTTTTGTGTTTCATGTACTAGGACCCCCAGATAGAAACATAGAAGATAGGAGCAGGAGTAGGCCATTCAGCCCCTCGAACCTGCTCCGCCATTCGATGAGATCATGTCTGATCATCCAAACTCAGTACCCTGTACCTGCCTTCTCCCCATATCCCTTGATACCTTTAAGAAATATATCTAACTCATTTATGAATATATTTAATGACTTGGCCTCAACTACCTTCTGTGATAGAGAATTCCACAGGTTCACCACTCTCTGGGTGAAGAAATTCTTCCTCATTTTTGTCCTAAATGGCTTACCCCTTATCCTTAGATTATGACCCCTGGTTCTGGACTCTCCGACCATGGGGAACATTCTTCCTGCATCTAGTTTGTCCAGACCTGTCAGAATTTTATATGTTTCGATGAGATCCCCTCTCGTTCTTCTATACTCCAGCGAGTATAAGCCCAATCGACCCAATCTCTCCTCATATGTCATTCCTGCCATCCCAGGTATCAGCCTTGTGAATCTTCGCTGAACTCCTTCCATGGCAAGAACATCCTTCCTCAGATAAGGCACCAAAACTGCACACAGTACTCAAGGTGTGGTCTCACCAAGGCCCTGTACAACTGCAGCAGGACATCCCTGTTCCTATACTCAAACCCTTTTGCTATGAAGGCCAACATACCATTTGCCTTCCTCACCGCCTGCTGCACCTGCATGCTTACCTTCAGCGACTGGTGCACAAAGACACCCAGGTCTCGTTGCACTTCCCCTTCTCCCAATCTATTGGCATTCAGATAATAGTCTGCCTTTCTGTTTTTGACACCAAAGTGGATAACCTCGCATTTATCCACGTTATATTGCATCTGCCATGCTTCTGCCCACTCACCCAAACTGTCCAAATCATCCTGGAGTTTCTCAGTATCCTCCTCGCAGCACACACGCCCACCCAGCTTTGTGTCATCTGCAAACTTGGAGATATTACATTTAGGTCCCTTATCCAGATTATTAATGTATATTGTGAATAGCTGGGGTCCAAGGACCGAACCCTGCGGTACCCCACTAGTCACTGCCTGCCACTCGGAAAAAGACCCATTAATTCCTACTCTCTGCTTTCTGTCCGCCAACCAGTTCTCTATCCAAGTCAATACCTTGCCCCCAATCCCATGTGCCTTAACTTTACACGCTAATCTCTTATGCGGGACCTTATCGAAAGCCTTTTGAAAGTCCAAATACACCACATCTACTGGTTCTCCCTTATCTATTTTCCCAGTTACATCCTCAAAAAATTCCAGTAGATTAGTCAAGCACGATATACCTTTTGTAAATCCATGTTGACTTTGTCCGATCCTGTCACTGTTTTTCAAGTACTCAGCTATTACATCCTTTATAATGGACTCTAGCATTTTCCCCACTACCGATGTCATGTCTGTAATTCCCCGCTTTCTCTCTACCACCCTTTTTGAATAGTGGGGTAACATTAGCTACCCTCCAATCCATGGGTACAGTTCCAGATTCCATCGAATGTTGGAAGATGATCAGCAATGCATCTACTATTTCTAGGGCCACTTCCTTAAGTACCCTAGGATGTAGATTATCAGGCCCTGGGGATTTATTGGCCTTCAATCCCGTCAATTTCCCTAACATCATTTCCCTGCAAATACTGATTTCTTTCAGTTCCTCCCTTTCATCAGACCCTATGTTCTCCAACATCTCTGGGAGGTTATTTGTGTCCTCCTTTGTGAAGACAGAACCAAAATATGCATTTAATTGGTCTGCCATTTCTTTGTTCCCCATTTTAACCTCCCCCACTTCTGACTGCAAGGGACCTACACTTGATTTCACTAATCTTTTTCTCTTCACATATCTATAAAAGCTCTTAGTCAGTTTTTATGTTCCCTGCAAGCTTACTTTCATATTCTATTTTCCCCTTCTTAATTAATCCCTTTGTCCTCCTTTGTTGAATCCTAAACTGCTCCCAATCCTCAGGGTTACCGCTTTTTCTGGCCAATTTATATGCCCTCTCCTTGGATCTTATGCTATCCCTAATTTCCCTTGTTAGCCACGTTTGAGTCACCCTTTTTGTTTTATTCTTATGCCACACTAGGATGAACAAATTCTGCAGTTCATCCATGCAGTCTTTGAATGTTTGCCATTGCCTATCCACCGTCAACCCTTTGAGTGACATTCCCCAATCAATCCTACCCAATTCGCGCCTCACACCATCGTAGTTTACTTTATTTAAATTCAGGACCCTAGTCTCTGATTCAACTACTTCACTCTCCATCCTAATGAAGAATTCTATCATATTATGATCACTCTGACCCAAGGGGCCTCGTACAACAAGATTGCTAATTAATCCTTTCTCGTTACATAATACCCAGTCTAAGATGGCCTGATCTCTGGTTGGTTCCTCGACATATTGTTCCAGAAAACCATCCCGTAAGCATTCTAGGAATTCCTCCTCCACAGTATTTTTACTAATTTGGTTAGCCCAATCTATATGTAAATTAAAGTCACCCATGATGACTGCTGTGCCCTTACTGCATGCTTCTCTAATTTCCCTTTTAATGCCGTCCCCAACCTCCGTATTACTGTTTGGAGGTCTATATACCACTCCCACTAACGTTTTCTGCCCCTTGTTATTTCTCAGTTCTACCCATACAGATTCCGCATCATCAGAGCTAATATCCTTCCTTTCAATTGTGTTAATCCCCTCTTTAACCAGCAATGCTACCCCACCTCCCTTTCTTTTTTGCCTATCTTTCCTAAATATTGAATAACCCTGGATGTTGAGTTCCCAGCCTTGGCCACCCTGGAGCCATGTTTCTGTAATCCCAATCAAATCGTATTCATTTACCTCTATTTGCGCAGCTAATTCATCCACCTTGTTCCGAATGCTCCTTGCATTAAGACACAAAGCCTTCAGGCTTGTTTTTTTAACGCTCTCAGACCTATATGAATTATTATTTACTGTGACCAAGTTTGATTTAAACCGTCGGATTCTTTGCCTTCTACTTTTGTTTTTTTCCTTCCTGTCTTTTGCTTTTATCCTTGTTTCCCTTTCCTCTGTCTCCCTGCTCAGGTTCCCAACCCCCTGCCACTTTAGTTTAAACCCTCCCCAACAGCACTAGCAAACACTCCCCCTAGGACATCGGTCCCGGCCCTGCCCAGGTGCAGACCGTTGTACTGCAGCATTTTGTAGTCTCACCCCATTTAAATAATAATTTGCTTTTTCATTCTTCCTTCCAAAGTGGATAACCTCACATTTTCCCACATTATACTCCATCTGCCAAATTTTTGCCCACTCACTTAACCTATCTATATCCCTTTGCAGACTCTTTGTGTCCTCCTCACAACTTGCTTACCCACCTATCTTTGTATCAGCAGCAAATTTGGCTACAGTACACTCGGTCCCTTCATCCAAGGTCATTGATATAGATTGTAAATAGTTGAGGCCTGTGGCACCCCACTAGTTACTGGTTGCCAACCGGAAAATGACCCATTTATCCCGACTCTCTGTTTTCTGTTAGTTAGCCACTCCCCTATCCATGCCAATATATTACCCCCAACCCCGTGCGCTCTTATCTTCTGCAGTAACTTTTTATGTGGCACCTTATTGAATGCCTTCTGGAAATCCAAATACACTACATCTACTGGTTCCCCTTTATCCACCCTGTTTGTTACATCCTCAAAGAACTCTAGCAAATTTGTCAAACACGATTTCCCTTTCATAAAACCATGTTGACTCTGCTTGATTGTATTATGTTTTTCTAAATGTCCTGCTATTACCGCCTTAATAATGGATTCCAGCATTTTCCCAATGACAGATGTTAGGCTAACTGGCCTATAGTTAACCCATATGCTTTTTTAACCACCTTATCAACTTGCCCTGCCATCTTTCAGGATTTGTGTATCTGGACACCAAGGTCTCTCTGCTCATCTACACTTTTCAAAATCGTGCCATTTATTGTACACTGTCTTTCCATATTAGTCCTTCCAAAGTGCATCACTTCACACTTCTCCCCATTTCACCATCCTGTCTGTCATCCTGAAGTCTAACTATCCTCATCACCATTTACTACTTTGCCAAGTTTTGTATCATCTGCAAATTTTATAATGCTGCTCCCTGCACAAGAGTCTAGGTCGTTTATAAAAATTGAAGAGCAATGGACCCAAAACTGATCCTTGGGGAACACGACTACAAACCACCTCCCAGTCTGAAAAACATCCATCCACCACCACCCTCTGCTTCCTGTCAGAGTCAATTCCACATCCATCCCGCCACTTTCCCTTTCATTCCATGGGCTTCCATCTCATTAACAAGCCTCCTGTGTGGCAGTTAGTCCAATGCCTTCCAAAAGTCCATATATACATCTACTGCACTACCTTGATCAACCTTCTCTGTTACCCCATCAAAGAATTCAATCAAGTTAGTCAGACACGATTTGCCTTTAACAATTCCATGCCGGCTCTCCTCGATTAACCCATTCCTTTCCAAATGAAAGTTTATTTTGTCCCTGATAATGGTTTCCAATAACTTCCCCACCACCGATGTTAAGCTGACTGGTCTGTAGTTTCCTGGTTTATCCCTCTCCCCTTTCTTGAATAGTGGTATAACATTAGCAATCCTCCAGTCCTCCGGCACTACTCCTGTATCCAATGATGATTGAAAGATTGTGACCAATGCCTCTGCTATTTCTACCTTTGCTTCTTTCAGCAACCCAGGATGCATTCCATCTGGACCAGGAGACTTACCAACTTTCCATAATGCTGATCTTTTTAATACATCTTTTCTATCTATTATTATCCTGTCCATAACTTCCCCCTCCTCTTTTAGTGCAACTTTCACATCATTTGCTTCGTTTTTGAAGACAGACGCAAAGTACTCATTACTTTAGCCATTGTCAAATACAAAAACATAGAAAAAACTGAAAGACAAAGAAACAGAGGATGTGTGACTAGCTGAGGCTGTGGGCTTCAGTAAATGCACTAAAACATTAAAAAGCTGGGCATCAGATTTGAAATCTAAGCTGAAGATGTTGGAAGGCAACCAGCTCCAGAAAAGAAAGAGCAGGTGAACAGGGAGAGGCAGCACCTCTGAAACCAGCACTCATTTCTGACAAAGACCCTTGACCGGCCATGGCCGGGCTGACCAAGATTACCAATTTTATCCAAGGTAGGGGCCATTCTAAACCACAAACACATTTTCAAAGTATCCAGATTTAAATCTCCTAAAGTCCCATAACATCTGTTGCATCTGATAAATTCTTGGGTGAAATGAAGAAATTTAGGACTGAACATAAGAAATTGGAGCAGGAGTAGGCCATTCGGCCCGTTGAGCCTGCTCTACCATTCAATCAAAACATGGCTGCTCTTCTAAGACCATGACTGAAGCATCTGTTAAAAACCCACCCTATACCTCATTCCTGAAACAAAAACACATTAATGATCAGTGCTGACTTCCTGTTTACAAAACATAATTTCCTGCCGTCAGGCAGGGGGATTGTGATATACTTGAACAAATTAGTATTGAGAGGGAGGAGGTACTAGCAGTTTTAGCGGGCTTAAAAGTGGATAAATCCCCAGGCTCTGACGGGATGTATCCCAGGCTGCTGTGTGAGGCAAGGGAGGAGATTGCAGGGGCTCTGACACAAATTTTCAGAACCTCTCTGGCCACAGGGGAGGTGCCAGAGGATTGGAGAACAGCTAACGTAGTACCATTGTTCAAGAAGGGTAGTAGGGATAAACCAGGGAATTACAGGCCAGTAAGCCTAACATCAGTGGTAGGGAAATTATTGGAAAAAATTCTGAGGGACAGAATTAGTCTCCACTTGGAGAGGCAGGGATTAATCAAGGATAGTCAGCATGGCTTTGTCAGGGGGAGATCATGTCTGACCAATTTGATTGAATTTTTCAAGGAGGTGACTAGGTGTGTGGATGAGGGTAGTGCAGTTGATGTAGTCTACATGGACTTCAGTAAGGCTTTTGACAAAGAGGATCAGAGGGACCTTGGTGTGCATGTACATAGATCCCTGAAGGCAGCAGGACAGGTAGATAAGGTGGTTAAAAAGGCATATGGGATACTTATATTCTATGCCTCGGCTAATGAAGGCAAGAGCAGGGAGGTTATGATGGAGCTGTACAAAATGCTAGTTAGGCCACAGCTGGAATACTGTGTGCAGTTCTGGTCACCACACTATAGGAGGGATGTGATTGCATTGGAGAGGGTGCAGAGGAGATTCACCAGGATGTTACCCGGGCTGGAGCGTTTCAGCTATGAAGAGAGACTGGACAGGCTGGGGTTGTTTTCCTTAGAGCAGAGAAGGCTGAGGGGGGACCTGATTGAGGTGTACAAAATTATGAGGGACATAGATAGGGTAGATAGAAAGGAACTTTTCCCCTTAGTAGAGGGGTCAATAACCAGGGGGCATAGTTTCAAGGTAAGGGGCAGGAGGTTTAGAGGGGATTCGAGGAAAAGCTTTTTCACCCAGAGGGTGGTTGGAATCTGGAACTCACTGCCTGAAAGGGTGGTAGAGGCAGGAACCCTCACAACATTCAAGAAGCATTTAGATGAGCACTTGAAACGCCATAGCATACAAGGCTACGGACCAAGTGCTGGAAAATGGGATTAAAATAGACAGGGATTGATGGCTGGCGCGGATACTATGGGCCGAAGGGCCTCTTTCTGTGCTGTATAACTCGATGACTCACATCCCACTTGGCCTTTCACCTCTGTTCCCGAGATCAAATTCAGCCCGGCAGGAGGAACTCAGTGTCAGTGACTTTTTTTTTTATTCGTTCACGGGATGTGGGCATCACTGGCAAGGCCAGCATTTATTGCCCATCCTAAATTGCCCACGAGAAGGTGGTGGTGAGCTGCCTTCTTCAACCGCTGCAGTCCGTGTGGTGATACCTCTTTGTAGCAGTTTGGTACAACTCAGGACTGTTAAGAGTCAACCACATTGCTGTGGGTCTGGAGTCACATATAGGCCAGACCGGGTAAGGATGGCAGATTTCTTTCCCTAAAGTACATTAGTGAACCAGATCGTTTTTTACGACAATCCAGTAGTTTACTGATACTAACTTTTTATTCCAGATTTATTTAATCAACTGAATTTAAATTCCCCAATTACCGAGGTGGGATTTGAAATCATGTCTTTGGATCATTATTACAAAAGCAAAATACTGCGAGTGCTGGAAATCTGAAATAAAAACTGAAAATGCTGGAAGTACTCAGCAGGTCAGGCAGCATCTGTAGAGAGAAAGAACTCATCGAGCTTGGCACGACGCTGAGCTCTTTTTCCATCGCCTTCGTCTCCGTGCCCACTTCTTTGGCCAGGAGTCTTCCCCCCGCACAGCTGACCCTTTCTCCCGTTTTCAGAATTCTCGTTCCACCTGGACCCCTCCCTCTGGCCTCTTAACCTCTCTAGATCATTTAATTGCAAACTGCCGCCGTGATATCGGCCGTCTCCATTTCTCTGCTCCCCTCACTCACTCCAACCTACCTCCCTCTGAACTTGCAGCTCTCCATTCTCTCAAATCCAACCCCAACATTGTCATTAAACCTGCTGACAAGGGTGGCGCTGTTGTTGTTTGGCGAACCGACCTCTACCTAGCGGAGGCTGAACGCCAACTCTGACACCTCCTCCTACCTCCCCTCTGGACCATGACCCCACGACTGAACATCAAACCACCATTTCCAAGACTGTCACTGACCTCATCTCCTCTGGAGATCTTCCCTCCACGGCCGCCAACCTCATAGTTCCCCAACCTCGCACAGCCCGCTTCTACCTCCTTCCCAAGATCCACAAACAGGACTGCCCTGGCAGACACATCGTTTCAGCCTGTTCTTGCACCATGGAACTTATCTCTTCCTATCTCGACTCTTTTTTCTCCCCTTGTCCAGTCTCTTCCCACCTACAGCCGCGACTCTTCCGACGCCCTCCACCACTTTAAGTTTCCAGTTTCCCGGCCCCAACCGCCTCCTTTTCACTATGGACATCCAATCCCTCTACACCTCCATCCCCTACCAGGATGGCCTGAGGGCGCTCCGCTTCTTCCTTGAACAGAGGCCCAACCAGTCCCCTTCCACCACCACACTCCTTCGCCTGGCTGAACTTGTTCTCACATTGAACAACTTTTTCGTGGGATATGTGGAAAATTCTTTGTTCCAGTTCTACTCAGGTCCCCTCCCTCACCTCTTTTTCCAGTACATTGATGACGATATCGGTGCCGTTTCCTGCTCTCGCCCTGAACTAGAAAATTTCATTCACTTTGCTTCCAATTTCCACCCTTCCCTCGTTTTCACATAGAAACATAGAAGATAGGAGCAGGAATAGGCCATTCGGCCCCTCGAGCCTGCTCCACCATTCAATGCCATCATGACTGATCATCCAAATTCAGTACCCTGTCCCTGCTTTCTCCCCATATCCCTTGATCCCTTTAGCTTTAAGAAATATATCTAACTCCTTCTTGAATATATTTAATGAATTGGACTCAACTGTCTTGTGTGGTAGAGAATTCCACAGGTTCACCACTCTCTGGGTGAAGAAATTCCTCATCTCAGTCCTAAATGGCTTACCCCTTATCCTTAGACTGTGACCCCTGGTTCTGGACTCCCCCACCATCGGGAACATCCTTCCTGCATCTAGCCTGTCTAGTCCTGTTAGAATTTTATAAGTTTCAATGAGATCCCCTCTCATTCTTCTAAACTCTAGCGAATACAAGCCCAATCGACCCAATCTCTCTTCATACGTCATTCCTGCCATCCCAGGCATCAGTCTGGTGAATCTTCGCTGCACTCTCTCCATGGCAAAAACATCCTTCCTCAGATAAGGCGACCAAAACTGCACACAATACTCAAGGTGTGGTCTCACCAAGGCCCTGTACAACTGCAGCAAGACATCCTTGCTCCTGTACTCGAATCCTCTCGCTATGGTTCATCTCCGACTCTTCCCTTCCCTTCCTCGACTTCTCTGTCTCCATCTCTGGGGATAGGCTATTGACAAACATTCACTATAAGCCCACTGACTCCCACAGCTACCTGGACTACACTTCCTCCCACCCCTCTTCCTGTAAGGACTCTATTCGATTCTCCCAGTTTCTCCGTCTCCGCCGCATCTGCTCTGACGATGCCACCTTCCATACTAGTGCTTCCGATATGTCTTCCTTTTTCCTCAACCGAGGAGTCCCCTCTACCGTGGTTGACACGGCCCTTGACCGTGTCTGTTCTATTTCCCACACTTCTGCTTTCACCCCTTCCCATCCCTCCCGGAACCACGATAGGGTTCCCCTTGTCCTCACCTTTCACCCCACCAGCCTCCACATTCAACGAATCATCCTCCGCCATTTCCGCCACCTCCAGCGTGATCCCACCACCAAACACATCTTCCCCTCACCTCCCATTTCAGCATTCCGAACGGACTGCTCCCTCCGCGACACCCTGGTCCTCTCCTCTATCACCCCCAACGTCCCTTCCCCGGGCAACTTCCCGTGCAAGCGCAGGAGATGCAACACCTGCCCTTTTACCTCCTCCCTTCCCACTGTCCAGGGCCCCAAACACTCCTTCCAGGTGAAACAGCGATTTACTTGTACTTCTTGCAATCTAGTATACTGTATTCGCTGCTCACGATGCGGTTTCCTCTACACTGGGGAGACCAAATGCAGATTGGGTGACCGCTTTGCAGAACACCTCCGTTCAGTCCGTAAGGGTGACCCCGAGCTTCCGGTCGCCTGTCTCTTTAATTCTCCGCTCCACTCCCACTCTGACCTCTCCGTCCTCGGCCTGTTACACTGTTCCAATGAAGCTCAACATAACCTCGAGGAACAGCACCTCATCTTTCAATTAGGCACTTTACAGCCTTCTGGACTCAACATCGAGTTCAACAATTTCAGACCATAACCTCAGCCCCCATCATTTTTTCTCTCTCTCACATGACAGCTGCTGATGAATCTGCAATTCCCATTTACACTTCATCTAGAGTCATCTTTTGTTCTTAACTTGTCCCATTACCATCTCCTTTTGCCTTGCACCATCATCCCTTTTGTCTCTTAATCTCTCCCGCCTTCCATCCTATCACAGACCTTCCCTTTTGTTCTTTCCTCCCCTCCCCGCTCTCCCTGCCCCGACACTTGCTTACAAACCTGTTACATTGTCAGAACTGGAAGAAGTTGGAGAAGGGTCATCGACCTGAAACGTTAACTCTGTTTCTCTCTACAGATGCTGCCTGACCTGCTGAGTATTTCCAGCATTTTCTGTTTTTATCTTCGGATCATTAGTCCAGGTCTCTGGAGTACTAGTCCAGTAACATAACCACTATGCTACCGTTCCAGTGTTGTCAGACACCATACTTTCATGTCTGGGGCCTGGGTTGAAAATACGTCCCAGATGGGACAAAGGTTTCTCTGGCTGTAAGCATCCTAAGTGAAGTAAGTTTAGGCTGTCTCAATGAAATGTCTAGTGGGCCTTGATACCAACACTGAACGGCTGGCACTGGGGCATCAGTCTGGACAAAAGAATCCTAGAATGGTTACAGCACAGAAGGAGGCCATTCGGCCCGTCAAGCCCATGCAGGCTCTCTGCAAGAGCACCTCAGCTAGTCCCACTCTCCCGCCCATTCCTCGTAGCCCTGCAAATGTTTTTCCTTCAGGTACATATCCAATTCCCTTTTGAAAGCCACGATTGAATCTGCCTCCACCACCCTTTCAGGCAGTGCATTCCAGATCATAACTGCTCGCTGCATAAAAAAGTTTTCCCTCATGTCACCTTTGGTTCTTCTGCCAATCACCTTAAATCTGTGTCCTCTGGTTCTCGACCCTTCCGCCAATGGGAACAGTTTCTCTCTACCTATTCTGTCTAGACCGCTCATGATTTTGAACACCTCTATCAAATCTCCTCTCAACCTTCTCTGCTCTAAGGAAAACAACCCCAGCTTCTCCAGTCTATCCATGTAACTGAAGTCCCTCATCCCTGGAACCATTCTTGTAAATCTTTTCTGTACCCTCTCTAAGGCCTTCACATCCTTCCTAAAGTGCGGTGCCCAGAATTGGACACAATACTCCATTTGAGGCCGAACCAGTGTTTTATAAAGGTTCTTCGTAACTTTCTTGCTTTTGTACTCTATGCCTCTATTTATGAAGCCCAGGATCCCGTATGCTTTTGTAACCGCTTTCTCGACCTGCCCTGCCACCTTCAACGATTTGTGCACATATATCCCCAGGTCTCTCTGTTCATGCACGCCCTTTAGAATTGTACCATTTAGTTTATATTGCCTCTCCTCGTTCTTCTTACCAAAACGTATCACTTCGCACTTTTCTGCGTTAAATTTCATCCGCCACGTGTCCGCCCATTCCACCAGCCTGTCTCTGTCCTCTTGAAGTCTATCACTATCCTCCTCACTGTTCACTATACTTCCAAGTTTTGTGTCATCTGCAAATTTTGAAATTGTGCCCTGTACACCCAAGTCTAAGTCATTAATATACATCAAGAAAAGCAGTGGTCCTAGAACCAACCCCTGGGGAAATCCACTGTATACCTTCCTCTAGTCCGATAAACAACCGTTCATCACTACTCTCTGTTTCCTGTCACTTAGCCAATTTTGTAACCATGCTGCCACTGTCCCTTTTATTCCATGGGCTTCAACTTTGCTGGCAGGCTATTATGTGGCACTTTATCAAATGCCTTTTGGAAGTCCATGTACACCACATCAACCACATTACCCTCATCAACCCTCTCTGTTACTTCATCAAAAAACTCGATCAAGTTAGTTAAACACGATTTGCCTTTAACAAATCTATGCTGGCTTTCCTTAATTAATCCACACTTGTCCAAGTGACTGTTAATTTTGTCTCGGATTATCGTTTCTAAAAGTGTCCCCACTACCAAGGTTAAACTGACTGGCCTGTAGTTGCTGGGTTTATCTTTACACCCTTTTTTGAACAAGGGTGCAACATTTGCAATTCTCCAGTCCTCTGGCACCACCCCCGTAACCAAGGAGGATTGGAAGATTATGGCCAGTACCTCCGCAATTACCACCTTTACTTCCCTCAGCATTCTAGGATGCATCCCATCCAGTCCTGGTGACTTATCTATTTTAAGTACAGCCAGCCTTTCTAGTACCTCTATCAATTTTTATCCCATCCAGTATCTCAACCACCTCCTCTTTCACTGTGACTTTGGCAGCATCTTCTTCCTTGGTAAAGACAGATGCAAAGTACTCATTTAGTACCTCAGCCATGCCCTCTGCCTCCGTGCGTAGGTCTCCGTTTTGGTCCCTAGTCGGCCCCACCCCTCCTCATACTACCCGTTTACTATTTATATGCCTATAGAAGACTTTTGGATTCCCTTTTATGTTAGCTGCCAATCCATTCTCATACTCTCTGTCTTTGCTCCTCTTATTTACTTTTTCACTTCCCCTTTGAACTTTCTATATTCAGCCTGGTCCTCACTTGTATTCTCAACCGGACATCTGTCATACGCTTCCTTTTTCTAGTTCATCTTACTCTCTATCTCTTTCGTCATCCAGGGAGCTCTGGCTTTGGTTGCCCTATCTTTCCCCCTCGTGGGAATGTACCTCGACTGTACCCGAACCATCTCTTCTTTAAAGGCAGCCCATTGTTCCATTACAGTTTTGCCTGCCAATCTTTGATTCCGATTTACCTGGGCCAGATCCAGATTTAAGCGAAGCAAAAGATGAAATAGCAGAGGCCCTGACCATCATTTTTCAATCCTCTCTGGCTTCAGGTGTGGTGCCGGAGGACTGCTAATGTGGTACCCTTGTTTAAAAAGGGAGAAAAGGATAGACCGAGTAATTACAGGCCAGTCAGCCTAACCTCGGTGGTGGGAAAATTATTGGAAAGAATGCTGAAGGACAGGATAAATCTTCATTTAGAAAGACACGGATTAATCAAGGATAGTCAGCACGGATTTGTTAAGGGAAGGTCGTGTCTGACAACCTTGATTGAATTTTTTGAGGAGGTAACAAGGAGGGTAGATGAGGGTAGTGCATTTGATGTAGTGTATATGGATTTTAGCAATGCTTTTGATAAGGTTCCACATGGCGGACTGGTCACGAAGTTAAAACCCCATGGGATCCAGGGCAAAGTGTCAAGTTGGATTCAAAACTGGCTCGGAGACAGGAAGCAGAGGGTAATGGTTGATGGGTGTTTTTGTGACTGGAAGGCTGTTTCCAGTGGGGTTCCGCAGGGCTCAGTACTCGGTCCCTTGCTTTTTGTGGTATATATCAACGATCTTGACTTGAATATAGGGGGTATGATTAAGAAGTTTGCAGTTGATACTAAAATTGGCTGTGTGGTTGATACTGAAGAAGGAAGCTGTAGACTGCAGGAAGATATCAATAAATTGGTCAGGTTGGCAGAACAGTGGCAAATGGAATTCAATCCGGAGAAGTGTGAGGTAATGCATTTGGGGAGGGCTAACAAGGAAAGGGGATACACATTAAATGGTAGGACACTGAGTAGTGTAGAGGAACAAAGGGACGTTGGAGTGCATGTCCACAGATCCCTGAAGGTAGCAGGGCAAGTAGATATGCTTGCCTTTATTAGTCGTGGCATAGAATACAAGAGCGGGGGGGGGTTATGCTTCAACTGTATAAAACACTAGTTAGGCCTCAGCTAGAGTACTGCGTGCAGTTCTGGTCACCACATTACAGGAAAGATGTGATTGCACTAGAGAGGGTACAGAGGAGATTTACAAGGATGTTGCCGGGAGTAGAGAATCTTAGCTATGAGGAAAGACTGGATAGGCTGGGTCTGTTTTCCTTGGAACAGAGGAGGCTGAGGGGAGACCTTATTGAGGTGTATAAAATTATGAGGGGCATAGAAAAAGTGGATAGAAAGGACCTATTTCCCTTAGCAGAGGGGTCAAAAACCAGGGGGCACAGATTTAAAGTAATTGGGGGAAGGTTTAGAGGGGATTTGAGGGGAGATTTCTTCACCCAGAGGGTTGTGGGGGTCTGGAACTCACTGCCTGAAAGGGTGGTAGAGGCAGGAACCCTAACCACATTTAAAAGGTACTTGGATGTGCACTTGGGATGCGCACTTGGGCTGCTCTAACCTGCAGGGCTACGGACCAAGAGCTGGGAAGTGGGATTAGGCTGGATAGCTCTTTGTTGGCTGGCACAGACACGATGGGCCGAAATGGCCTCCTTCCGTGCTGTAACTTTCTATGATTCTATGAGATCTATTCTCAACCCAATGTTATTTGCCTTCCTCCAATTAAGTATTTTTACTCTATATTGCTCCCTGTCCTTTTCCATAGCTAATCTAAACCTTATGATACTGTGATTACCGTTCCCGAAATGTTCCCCTACTGACACTTGCTCTAATTGACCCACCTCATTCCCCAGAACCAGATCCAGCAATGCCTCCTTCCTCGTTGGGTCGGAAACGTACTGATCAAGAAATTTCTCCTGAACACACTTCAGAAATTCTTCCTCCTCTCTGCCCTTTACACTATTACTATCCCAGTCTATATTAGGATAGTTGAAGTCCCCCATTATCATTACTCTATAGTTCTTGCACCTCTCTGTAATTTCCCTGCAAATTTGCTCCTCTATATCTTTCCCACAAGTTGGCGGCCTATAGAATACATCTAGTGTAATGGCACCTCTATTGTTTCTTAACTCTAACCAAATAGATTCTGTCCTTGACCCCTCCAGGACATCCTCCCTCTCTAGCACTGTAATATTCTGCTTAACCAATACTGCCACCCCACCTCCTTTCTTTCCTTCCCTATCTTTCCCAAACACCTTATATCCAGGAATATTTAGTACCCAATCCTGCCCTTTTTTGAGCCAGGTCTCCATTATCACCATGACATCATATTCCCATGTTTCTATTTGCGCCTGCAGCTCACCAACCTTATTTACCACACTTCGTGCATTTACACACATGCACTGTAAACCTATCTTAGACCATCCTGTGTTCTCTCTTAATCTGACCCCACCTAATACCATTCTATTCCTTACTCTAGTGCTATCTGTCTCTCCCAATCCTTTGTGCACCTTGTTTCTCCTTTCTAATGCTACATCCTGGCTCCCCATCCCCCTGCAAATTAGTTTAAAATTGCTCAAGTCCTGGACTGGCACTCGAACAGTCAACCTTCCAACTCAAGAGGGAGGATACAATACAAACTGAGCCAAGCCTTAGTGTTAAAAAAAAGTCTAACTCACCAACCCATACATGTAATATGGCAGTAAAAATCATAGCTGTAACTATACTAGTAAACCAGGTACATAAGTGTAGTGTTTACAATACTGGACTAGCAAACCAGAAACTGCAAGCTCAAATCCCTGTGTGTCAAGCTGTCAAACTGAATTCAATAAATCTGGTATTTATAGGCTGACCCTGGTTCACTAACGTCCTTCAGGGAGGGGAACCTAGTACACTTGCCCAGTCTGGCCCAAACAACTCCAGCCCCATACTATGTGGTTCTGAAGTAGTCTGACAAGCCCCTCGCAATAGAAGGCCCTCCCCCACTTTCTCAGGACAATGGGGAGGGGAGGGGAGGGGAGGGGAGGGGGGAGGGGAGGGGAGGGGGGAGGGGAGGGGAGGGGAGGGGAGGGGAGGGGAGGGGAGGGGAGGGGAGGGGAGGGGGGAGGGGGGAGGGGGGAGGGGAGGGGGGAGGGGGGAGGGGGGGAGGGGGGAGGGGGGAGGGGAGGGGGGAGGGGGGAGGGGGGGAGGGGGGAGGGGGGAGGGGGGAGGGGGGAGGGGAGGGGGGAGGGGAGGGGGGAGGGGGGAGGGGAGGGGGGAGGGGAGGGGGGAGGGGAGGGGGGAGGGGAGGGGGGAGGGGAGGGGGGAGGGGAGGGGGGAGGGGGGGGGGAGGGGGGAGGGGGGAGGGGAGGGGGAGGGGGGAGGGGGGAGGGGGGAGGGGAGGGGGGAGGGGGGAGGGGGGAGGGGGGGGAAATGGGCAATAAATGTGGCCAGCATTGCCCACACCCTGTGAAATGATAAAATAAGCCGCTGTGATAAAATTGTGGAGACATATCTGCATCCTTTGAACTATTCCAATCAGATCATCGGTGCAGAATGACCTTGGTGTGCTTTACCTTTCTCGTCATGTCCTTCTCCTCGCTGGTGCCTAGTCAGGTTACTGGATCTGTAAAAGCGCTTCTTGCACACAGGGCACTCGAAGGGCTTCTCGCCGGTGTGGATTCCCTGATGCTGAATCAAATGACTCGAGGTGTAAAAGCGCTTCTTGCACACAGCGCATTCAAAGGGCTTCTCGCCGGTGTGAACCCGCTGGTGCACCACCAACTCACTGGGCCGGCTGAACTGCTTCTTACACTCTGGGCACTCCAGCCGCTTCTCACCAGTGTGGATACGCCGGTGAACAGTCAGGTCACCAGGTCGGTTGAAACGCTTCTTGCAGTCCACGCACTCATACGGCTTCTCACCGGTGTGAACCCGCTGGTGCACCGTCAAGTCGCTGGGGCTGTTGAAGCGCTTGCCACACTCGGGGCACTCGAATGGCTTCTCGCCGGTGTGGATGCGTTGGTGCCGCGTCAGGTGGCTGGAGGTAAAAAAGCGCTTTGTGCAAACGTGGCATTCGAACTTCTTCTCCCCCGTGTGGAACTGCTGGTGCCGGTTCAGGTGGCTGGAGCGGTAAAAGCGCTTCTTGCACACAATACACTCGAAGGGCTTCTCACCGGTGTGGACACGTTGGTGAACCCGCAGCTCATTGGACTTGCTGAATCGCTTCATACACAGGAGGCACTCGAAGGGCTTCTCGCCAGTGTGGACCCGCAGGTGGGCATCCAGCAGGCAGCGCCACCGGAACCCCTTCCCACATGTCATGCACCAAAAGGCATGCCCCCCTGGGACGCCCAGGGGAAGCTGGCTGGGCCCAGGCATCTCAGACGACTCTGTGTGTTCATCAATTAACATCTCAGATTCTTTCAGCAGTTCCATGTTGGTGGGCATATGTGCCCCGCTTCGTCTCCCAAACCTAAAGAAACAGAACAAAATTCCTGCGGTTAGTTCTGGATTGAGTGGAATTTGGAGCTGTCTGCTACGGTAAACGAGGAGGTTGTTGGGACACTGGACAAGATAAAAATAGAAGAGGAGGCACTAGACAGGCTGGCAGTAATTAAAGTGGAAAGTCACCCGGTCCGGATGGGATGCATCCTCGGTTGCTGAGGGAAGTAAGGGTAGAAATTGCGGAGGTGCTGGCCACAATCTTCCAATCTTCCATAGATACAGGGGTTGGTGCCAAAAGACTGGAGGATTGCAAATGTTACACCCTTGTTCAAAAAAAAGAGAAGGATAAACCTGGCAATTACAGGCCAGTCTGTTTAACGTTGGTGGTGGGGAAGCTTTTAGAAACAATAATCCGGGAGAAAATTAAAAGTCACTTAGGAGAGCCAGCATGGACTTGTTCTGGGCAAATTGTGTTCGATTAACTTGATTAAGTTTTTTGATGAGGTAACAGAGAGGGTGGATGCAGTTGATGTAAATAAGGACTTTCAAAAGGCATTTGATAAAGTTCACATATGAGCCTTGTAAGTAAAATTGAAGCCCATGGGATACATGGAGCAGTCGCAGCATGGATACAAAATTGGCTGAGGGATAAGAACAGAGTTGTGGTGAACGGCTGTTTTTTGGACTGGAGGGAGGTCGACAGTGGAGATCCCCAAGGTTCAGTACTAGGAGCACTGCTGTTTTTGATATACATTAATGACTTGGGGGGAAACTCTCTTTTTTTCTCTCTCCCTTCCCTCCGTGTACAGGGGACTTTCTCTCTCTCTCTCGCTCCCTCCGTGTACAGGGGAGACTCTCTCTCTCTCTCTCCCTCCGTGTACAGGGGACTCTCTCTCTCTCTCCCTCCGTGTACAGGGGACTCTCTCTCTCTCCCTCCATGTACAGGGGACTCTCTCTCTCTCTCTCTCTCTTCCCCTCCGTGTACAGGGGACTCTCTCTCTCTCTCTCTTTGCCTCCGTGTACAGGGGACTCTCTCTCTCTCCCTCCGTGTACAGCAGACTCTCTCTCTCTCTCTCCCTCCGTGTACAGGGGACTCTCTCTCTCTCTCTCGGTACTGGGGACACTCTCTCTCTCTCTCTCCCCAGGTACTGGGGACACACTCTCTCTCTCTCTCTCTCTGGGTATTGGGGACACTCTCTCTCTCTCTCCGGGTATTGGGGACTCTCTCTCTCTCTCTCTCTCTCTCCCCCCAGGTACTGGGGACACTCTCTCTCTCTCCCTCTCCCCAGGTACTGGGGACACTCTCTCTCTCTCTCTCTCTCTCTCTCTGGGTATTGGGGACACTCTCTCTCTCTGGGTATTGGGGACACTCTCTCTCTCTCTCTCCGGGTATTGGGGACTCTCTCTCTCCGGGTATTGGGGACTCTCTCTCTCTCGCTGGGTATTGGGGACTCTCTCTCTCTCGCTGGGTATTGGGGACTCTCTCTCTCTCTCTCTCTCTCTCTCTGGGTATTGGGGACACTCTCTCTCTCTCTCTCTCTCTT
>JASTWF010001146.1:0-40000 GCA_030390025.1 Squalus acanthias | reverse complement strand
ATAGAACAGTACAGCACAGTACAGGCCCTTCGGCCCTCGATGTTGTGCCGAGCATTGTCCGAGACCAAGATCAAGCTATCACACTCCCTATCACTCTGGTGTGCTCCATGTGCTTATCCAATAACCGCTTGAAAGTTCCTAAAGTGTCCGACTCCACTATCACAGCAGGCAGTCCATTCCACACCCCAACCACTCTCTGAGTAAAGAATCTACCTCGGACATCCCTTCTATATCTCCCCCCATGCACCTTATAGTTATGCCCCCTTGTAACAGCTGCCTCTACCCGAGGAAATAGTCTCTGCACATCCACTCTATCTATCCCCCTCATCATCTTATAAACCTCTATTAAGTCACCTCTCATCCTCCTCCGCTCTAAAGAGAAAAGCCCCAACTCCCTCAATCTTTCCTCATAAGACCTCCCCCCCAAACCAGGCAGCATCCTGGTAAATCTCCTTTGCACTCTTTCCAATGCTTCCACGTCCTTCCTGTAGTGAGGTGACCAGAACTGCACACAATATTCCAAATGTGGTCTCACCAAGGTCCTGTACAGTTGCAGCATAACCTCACGGTTCTTAAACTCAAACCCTCTGTTAATAAACGCCAACACACCATAGGCCTTCCTTACTGCTCTATCCACTTGAGTGGCAACCTTCAGAGATCTGTGGATATGAACCCCCAGATCCCTCTGCTCCTCCACGTTCCTCAGAACCCTGCCGTTGACCCTGTAATCCTTATTCAAATTTGCCCTACCAAAATGAATCACCTCGCACTTATCAGGGTTAAATTCCATCTGCCATTTTTCGGCCCAGCTCTGCATCCTATCAATGTCTCTTTGCAGCCTACAACTGCCCTCCACCTCATCCACTACTCCACCAATCTTGGTGTCATCAGCAAATTTACTGATCCACCCTTCAGTCCCCTCCTCCAAGTCATTGATAAAAATCACAAACAGCAGAGGACCCAGCACCGACCCCTGTGGCACACCGCTGGTAACTGGTCTCCAGTCCGAAAATGTTCCATCCACCACCACCCTCTGCCTTCTATGAGATAGCCAGTTACTTATCCAATCGGCCAAATTTCCCTCTATCCCACAACTCCTTACTTTCTTCATGAGACGACCATGGGGAACCTTATCAAACGCCTTACTAAAATCCATGTATACGACATCAACTGCTCTACCTTCATCTACACACTTAGTTACCTCCTCAAAGAATTCAATCAAATTTGTTAGGCAAGACTTACCCTTCACGAATCCGTGTTGACTATCCCTGATTAAGTTGCCCCTTTCCAAATGGTCATAAATCCTATCCCTCAGGACCTTTTCCATTATCTTACCAACCACCGAAGTAAGACTAACCGGCCTATAATTACCAGGGTCATTCCTATTTCCTTTCTTGAAGAGAGGAACAACATTCGCCACTCTCCAGTCCTCTGGCACCATCCCCGTGGACAGTGAGGACCCAAAGATCAAAGGCAGAGGCTCTGCAATCTCCTCCCTTGCCTCCCAAAGAATCCTAGGATATATCCCATCTGGCCCAGGGGACTTATCGACCCTCAGGTTCTTCAAAATTGCTAAAACATCTTCCCTCAGAACATCTACCACCTCCAGCCTATCCACCTTTATCACACTCTCATCCTCAAGAACATGGCCCCTCTCCTCGGTGAACACTGACGAAAAGTATTCATTCATCACCTCTCCTATCTCTTCTGACTCCATGCACAAGTTCCCACTACTGTCCTTGACCGGCCCTACCCTCACCCTGGTCATTCTTTTATTTTTCACATAAGAGTAAAAAGCCTTGGGGTTTTTCTTGATCCGACCCGCCAAGGACTTCTCATGCCCCCTCCTAGCTCTCCTAAGCTCTTTTTTTAGCTCAGTCCTTGCTACCTTGTACCCCTCAATCGACCCAACTGAACCTTGTTTTCTCATCCTTACATACGCTTCCTTTTTCCTCTTGACTAGACATTCAACCTCTTTTGTGAACCATGGTTCTCTCACTCGGCCATTTCCTCCCTGCCTGACAGGGACATACCTATCAAGGACACGCAGTAATTGCTCCATGAAAAAGCTCCACTTTTCGTTTGTGCCTTTCCCTGATAGTTTCTGTTCCCATCTTATACTCCCTAATTCTTGCCTAATCGCATCATAATTACCCCTCCCCCAATTATAAACCCTGCCCTGCCGTATGGCCCTATCCCTCTCCATTGCAATAGTGAAAGTTACCGAATTGTGGTCACTATCTCCAAAGTGCTCTCCACACATACAAATCAAACACTTGGCCCGGTTCATTACCCAGTACCAAATCCAACGTGGCCCCACCTCTTGTCGGCCTATCCACATATTGTGTCAGGAAACCCTCCTGCACACACTGTGCAAAAACTATCCCATCCGAACTGTTTGACCTATAAAGGTTCCAATCAATATTTGGAAAGTTGAAGTCACCCATGACAACTACTCTGTGACCTCCACACCTATTCATAATCTGCTTTGCAATTTCTTCCTCCACATCTTTATTACTATTTGGGGGCCTGTAGAAAACTCCTAACAACGTGACCGCTCCTTTCCTATTTCTAACTTCAGCCCATATTACCTCAGACGGCAGATCCCCCTCGAACTGCCTTTCTGCCGCTGTTAAACTATCCTTGATTAACAATGCTACTCCTCCACCTTTCTTACCAACTTCCCTACTCTTACTGAAACATCTATACCCCGGAACTTCCAACAACCATTCCTGTCCCTGTTCTAACCATGTCTCCGTAATGGCCACCACATCGTAGTCCCAAGTACCAATCCACGCTCCAAGTTCTCCTACCTTATTCCGGATGCTCCTTGCATTGAAGTAGACACACTTCAAGCCATCTTCCTGTCTGCCGGTACATTCCTGCGACCTTGATACCCTCCTCAGTACCTCCCTACACTCACCACTGGCTCGTGGACTACAGCCCTTTTTCCCATCCCCCTGACAAATTAGTTTAAACCCCCCCGAAGAGCCGTAGCAAATTTCCCTCCCAGGATATTGGTGCCCCTCTGGTTCAGGTGCAAACCGTCCTGTTTGTACAGGTCCCACCTTCCCCAGAATGTGCTCCAATTATCCACATAACTGAAACCCTCCCCCCTACACCATCCCTGCAGCCACGTGTTTATCTGCACTCTCTCCCTGTTCCTCAACTCGCTAGCACGTGGCACCGGCAACAAACCAGAAATTACAACATGGTTTGTACTGGCTCTCAGCTTCCAACCTAGCTCCCTAAATTCCTGTTTTAAATCCCCGTCCCTTCTCCTACCTATGTCGTTGGTACCGATGTGTACCATGACTTGTGATTGTTCCCCTTCCCCTTTGAGGATTCTGAAACCACGGTCCGAGACGTCACGGACCCTGGCACCCGGGAGGCAACATACCATCCGTGAGTCTCTTTTGCTGCCACAGAACCTCCTATCTGTCCCTCTGACTATTGAGTCCCCAATAACTATTGCTCTCCTGCTCTCCCCCCTTCCCTTCTGAGCCACAGGGACCGACCCAGCGCTGGAGATCCGGTCACCGTGGCTTACCACTGGTAAGTCGTCCCCCTCAACAGTATTCAAAGCGGTATACCTGTTACTGAGGGGAACGACCACAGAGGATCCCTGCACTGACTGCTTCCTCCTAGCCCCTCTCACCGTCACCCATCTATCTTCATGCTTTGGAGTAATTACATCCCTGAAGCTTCTATAGTAGTACCATATTAGATAGGAGCAGACTAACAAAGACTACGAAAAATTCAAAAATGGGTTTAGAATGCATGTACGTAAATGCACAACGTGTGTTGAACAAGGTTGGTGAGCTACAAGCACAATTAGCCGTGTGGCAATATGATGTTGTGGCAATAATGGAAACGTGGCTTAAAAATGGTGAGGACTGGGCACTTAATATTCAAGGGTACAAGGTGTTCAGAAAAGACAGGAAAGGGAAAAAGGAGGTGGGGTGGCAGTGCTGATTAAGGAAGACATTGTAGTGTTGGAAAGGGAGGATGTTCTTGAGGGGACAAGGACAGAATCCATTTGGTTAGAGTTGAGGAGCAAAAAGGGTATGATCACGCTATTGGGGGTATTCTATAGGCCTCCAAATAGTGAGAGGGAGGTAGAGTAGCAAATCTGCAGGGAAATCGCAGAGATATGCAAGAGCTATAGAGTGGTGATATTGGGGGACTTTAATTACCCAAATATCGATTGGGATAATGCTGGGGTAAAGGGAAAGCAGGGGGAGGAATTTCTGAAATTTGTTCAGGAGAATTTCCTTGATCAGTATGTTCTTGGCCCAACTAGGAAGGAGGCATTGCTGGATCTGGTGCTGGGGAATGAGGTGGGCCAGGTCGACCAAGTGTCTGTGGGAGAACACTTAGGTACGAGTGATCATCGTATCATAAGATTTAGATTAGCAATGGAGAGGAGCAAGGAACAATCTAGAGTGGAACTTCTAAACTGGAATAGGGCTAACTTCATTGGGATGCGAAAGGATCTAGCCAGGTTAAAATGGAACCAAAGACTGACAGGAAAAACTGTAATGGAACAATGGGTGATCTTTAAGGAGGAGATGTTCCAAGTACAGGCTAGGTATATTCCAACAAGAGGGAAGGGTAAGGGAACCAAAGCAAGTGCTCCTTGGATGACGAGGGAGATTGAGAAGATGATGAAACAAAAAAAGAGGGTGTATGATGAATGTCAGGTGAATTTTTCAAGGGACAACCAGACCAAATACAATAAGTGGAGAGGGGATGTGAAGATGAAAATAAGATTGGCAAAGTGAGAATATGAGAGTAGAATGGCGGTTAACATAAAAGGGAACCCAAAAATCTTCTACCGGCATGTAAACAATAAGTGGGTAGTAAGAGGCGGGGTGGGGCCTATTAGGGACAAAGAAGGTGATATATGCTTAGAGGCGCAGGGCAAGGCTAGAATACTCAATTAGTACTTTGTATTGGTGTTTACTAAGGAGGTGGATGCTGACAAAATATCGGTAGAAGTGGAAAAGGTAGAAGCAATGGAAGGGGTGAAAATTGATAGAGAGGATGTACTAGAAAGGCTGGGTATGCTTAGAGTGGATAAGTCACCTGGTCCAGATGGCTTGCATCCCAGGTTGCTAAGGGAATTGGGGGAGGAGACAGCAGAAGGGCTTGCCATAATTTTCCAAACTTCCCTCGATGCGGGGGAGGTGCCTGAGGATTGGAAAGTGGCAAATGTGACACCTTTGTTCAAGAAAGGGTGTAAGGACAATCCTAGTAACTACAGGCCAGTCAGTTTAACATCAGTGGTGGGTAAAGTTTTAGAAAAACTAATCAAGGAAAAAATTAACGGGCACTTGGAGAGGTTTAAGCTAATTAAGGAGAGCCAACACGGATTTGTAAAAAGCAGATCGTGTTTGACTAATCTAATTGATTTTTTGATGAAGTAACAGGGAGGATTGATGAAGGGAATGCAATGGATGTTGTCTACATGGATTTTCGGAAGGCCTTTTGACAAAGTACCACATAGAAGGCTGGTTAACAATATTGAGGCTCATGGAATAGGTGCGTCAGTGGCAGCTTGGATAAGGAATTGGCTTAAGGACAGAAAACAGCGAGTTGTGGTAAATGGCTGTTTTTCAGACTGGAGGATGGTAGACAGTGGTGTTCCCCAAGGGTTAGTGCTGGGGCCACTGCATTTTTTGATATATTTAAATGACCTGGATATTGGAATACAGAGTAGAATTTCTAAATTTGCCGATGACACCAAACTTGGGGGTGTGGCAAACAGTGAGGATGATACCAATTGAATGCAACAGGACATAGAAAGGCTAGCAGAATGGGCAGACAAGTGGCAGATGGAATTTAATACAGAGAAGTGTGAGGTGATGCATTTTGGCAGAAGGAACAGGAAGAGGCAATATACATTTAATGGCACAGTTTTAAAGAGTGTGCAGGTACAGAGGGACCTGGGAGTTAATGTGCATAGGTCCCTGAAGGTGGCAGGACATATTGAGAGAGTGGTTAACAAAGCATATCGGATCTTGGGCTTCATAAATAGAGGTATTGAGTACAAAAGTAGAGAAGTTATGCTGAACCTTTATAAAGCGCTGGTTAGGCCACAACTGGAGTATTGCGTCCAGTTCTGGTCACCACACTTTAGGAAGGATGTCAAGGCCCTTGAGAGGGTGCAGAGGAGATTTACCAGAATGGTTCTGGGGTTGGGGGATCTTAGCTACAAGGACAGGTTGGAGAAACATAGAAACATAGAATCTAGAAGCAGGAGTAGGCCATTTGGCCCGTCGAGCCTGCTCCGCCATTCAATACGATCATGGCTGATCATCCAAATCCAGTACCCTGTCCCTGCTTTAATCCCCACAGTACACATATCCCACCCTACCCCCGTAACCCCACGTATTTAATTCCCCCTAACATATCCCATCCTATCCCCATAACCCCACATATTTAATCCCCCCTAACACTAAGGTCAATTTATCATAGCCAAATCAACCTAACCCACACATTTTTGGACTGTGGGAGGAAACCGGAGCACCCGGAGGAAACCCACACAGACACGGGGAGAATGTGCAAACTCCACACAGACAGTCACCCGAGGTCAGATTCGAACCCGGGTCTCTGGCGCTGTGAGGCACCAGTGCTAACCACTATGCCACCGTGTTGCCCGAGAAGCTGGATTTGTTTTCATTAGAGCAAAGGAGATTGAGGGGTGATTTGATAGAGGTGTACAAGATTATGACGTGTTTGGATAGGCTAGACGGGGAAAGGCTGTTCCCACTAGTTGATGGTACAAGGACTAGGGGACACAGATTTAAGGTTTTGGGTAAGAGATACAGGGGGGATGTGAGGAAAAACTTTTTTACGCAGCGAGTGGTGAGGACCTGGAACTCGCTGCCGACGGAAGTGGTGGAAGCGGAGACACTCAATGTTTTCAAGGGGAGACTGGATAGGCACTTGAGGGAAATAAACTTGCAGGGCTACGGGGATAGAGCGGGGGAATGGGACTGACTGGATTGCTGTACAGAGAGCCGGCACGGACTCGATGGGCCGAATGGCCTCCTTCTGTGCTGTTATGACTCTGTGCCCTTAAAGAAAAAAGGTGGAACTAACAAATCTAGAGCTCCCTGGATGTCTAGGGACATACAGGGTAGGATAAAGAAAAAAAGGGAGGCGTACGACAGATACCGAGGGGTAAATACTGTAGAATCTTTAGAGGAGTACAGAAAGTGCAGGGGTGCAATTAAAAATGATATTAGGAAAGCAAAGAGAGAGCATGAAAAATTCTTAGCAAGTAAAATCAAGGAAAACCCAAAGATGTTTTATAAATATATTAAGAGTAAGAGGATAACTAAAGAAAGGGTAGGGCCTATTAGAGATCATGAGGGTAATCTGTGTGTGGAGGTGGGAGACGTCGGTAGGGTTCTTAATGAATACTTTGCATCTGTTTTCACAAAGGAGAGGGGCGAAGCAGACATTGCTATCGGGGGGGAGGAGTGTGAAATATTAGATGAAATAAATATAGTGAGAGAGGAATTATTAAGGGGTTTAGCAGCTTTAAAAGTGAATAAATCCCCAGGCCTGGATGAAATGTATCCCAGGCTGTTAAGCGAAGCAAAAGAGGAAATAGCAGAGGCCCTGACCATCATTTTCAATCCTCTCTTACTTCAGATGTGGTGCCGGAGGACTGGAGGACTGCTAATGTGGTACCCTTGTTTAAAAGGGCGAAAAGGATAGACCAAGTAATTACAGGCCAGTCAGCCTAACCTCAGTGGTGGGAAAATGATTGGAAAGAATTCTGAAGGACAGGATAAATCTTCATTTAGAAAGACACAGATTAATCAAGGATAGTCAGCACGGATTTGTTAAGGGAAGGTTGTGTCTGACAAACTTGATTGAATTTTTTGAGGAGGTAACAAGGAGGGTAGATGAGGGTAGTGCGTTTTATGTAGTGTATATGGACTTTAGCAAGGCTTTTGATAAGGTTCCACATGGCACACTAGTCACAAAGTTAAAAGCCCATGGGATCCAGGGCAAAGTGGCAAGTTGGATTCAAAACTGGCTCAGAGGCAGGAAGCAGAGGGTAATGGTTGATGGGTGTTTTTGTGACTGGAAGGCTGTTTCCAGTGGGGTTCCGCAGGGCTCAGTACTTGGTCCCTTGCTTTTTGTGGTATATATCAACGATCTTGATTTGAATATAGGGGGTATGATTCAGAAGTTTGCAGATGATACTAAAATCGGCTGTGTGGTTGATACTGAAGAAGGAAGCTGTAGACTGCAGAAAGATATCAATAAATTGGTCAGGTGGGCAGAACAGTGGCAAATGGAATTCAATCCGGAGAAGTGTGAGGTAATGCATTTGGGGAGGGCTAACAAGGAAAGGGAATACACATTCAATGGTAGGACACTGAGTAGTGTAGAGGAACAAAGGGACGTTGGAGTGCATGTCCACAGATCCCTGAAGGTCTTACACACAGTTATGTAACTAATTTTAGGGAAACGAGGAGCGCATGACACATCGTAAAAAGGGACACACATTATACTTATCCTTAAAACTTAAACCCTCCCCTATCAATACCTGTCCTAATCTAGATTTGTAGGATCGAGACTCATGCTCACCACTCGTGATAACTCGGAGAATTCCGAAACTCTGCTCGGATGTTTTTACCGCAGCACCTGACTATCCACGTGCTGATCAGGGGTCTCTGTACCTCACTTGTTTACTCGTTTCTGCTCCGGCTAGCAGGCTGGACCGTCTGCTGTCATGAAGATCTGTGTTGTCCTCGGAGTTCCGATACTACTCAAAAAAGAGTCTTCCTGTGCCCTCACCAGTTGTAAAACTCAAAGAAAGGTCTTCCTGGGCAAGGAAGTGTTTATTCGACTTACAGGCGTGGTCGGGGCTTACTGACCGTGGCGATACGTATTGTCGTCTTCTTCTCTTCTCATCTCATCTCATCTCATCTTCTCTCGGGGCTTCGGTTCCAACACCGTTTACCGACTTCTCGGGATGGTGCGCCCGTTTCAAGGCCTCACAGCCCAGTTCTCCACAGATCTTCGCGGCAAGCCACGAGGTTGATCCTAGCGGATCAGAGTCCAGAGCCGTCAGGCAAGAGAATAAAAGTTCAACAGTCTTCCAGCGAGTCAAAACAGCAAGTGCAAGAAGAAGCAGAGACAGCAGTCAGCAGCAAGAGTAGCAAGCGAAGAGAGAGATGGACGGTTGTACCTTACAGTTATAGTGCTGTAATTCCTCTTTTCCTGCCCAATCTTAATGTCTATCTTTTGTCAGGGTTTTGGCGCTCAAACTTCTTGTATAGGGTGATCTCCGTTTTTAATGGGTTTCGGTGATACTTGTAACTGTCTGAGTACCCGTTAATGCTTCTCCCATTGTGGAACCGGCTAGTAGTCTCCCTGGAGGGGTTTTGGGGCTTCCAAATGCTTGCTGTAAGTACCCGCGAATGGCTCTCTCATCGTAGAGTCGTGGGGATTTTGCATATTAATGTCTTTGGATGGGTCCTTGATCGCTCGGTACAATAGCCCTTATTCGCACCTGGGAGACCGATTCCAGTATTTATGTATAAAATGCAAACCCATCATGTCTTGTCAATTATCTCAAATGTGCTGAGTCCTGTACGATCTTGCACAAATGTTTATTGGAACGCCAGCTTGTCTGCCCATTGAAAGTCTAGAACGTTCTGCCACGAGGCGTGGCGGCCATTTTACAGGCTGTTTGTGTCCGCTTTGAAACCTGACAGCATTCTGCTGAAATAAAGCTGTTTGTACGAAACTTTATGTCTCCTTCTTATTTTATAAAATCGCGATAATTTTGCGAATTCTACAGTCCCTCCTGTTGATGCGAATAACTCCGCTTATCGTATCAAAAATATTGTGCTGAGCAATATTATCTCGATTCTCCACATCCAAAAATTCCCATAACTTAAAACTATCTAGGCTCTCCGTGTCGTCCTTATTTCCCAGGAAAACTACATTCTTATAACACCGTAGGCAGCATTTGCCTTTAACTTACACCACTTGTAATTTCCTTCCAGGTGTAACCAGGCCGATGCCTCTCGCACCACCTGTATATGCATATTTTTTATTCAAGGAAAAAGAAAACAAAAACACCCAAACAATCATATTCAACAACACCAAACCAAAATAATCAAAACCAACTCTTAAACATGTAGAGTTCCAAACTTAATTACAGTTTCTGAGAAAAATCACGATCGATTACAACACTTCCGAGGCGCACGTGGAAAACTGGAGTGACGCCATTTTGTCTGTTTACGCGGTGCTTTCATCGTGCACGCGCACGTAACGTTCTCGCCACTCTCCCGTGTTTTCGTTCTTGGTGAGGCGTTTGCCTCTCTTACAATGCACGACCAATAAGTATATCACAATAAACACTTGGCATACAACTAAAATGTGGGAGGCTATTCTAATCCAGGAAGGCACTTCAATGTTGGTGAACAGATTCCACCACGGTGGAATTACTATGTCCAGAATTTCTGTCCCTATCTCGACAGTCTTTTGTTCTAGGGTGTAAAAATGTTTTTGCGATACCGCGACGGCTTTCAAAAGCTTGGTGAGGTGTTCAGGGAGAGGGGGAATGAGGTATCCGAAATGCGCTACGAATCGCTGCAGGTCGGTGAAGTTCTCTTTTACGATGAGATGAACCGTGGATGGTTCAGGGATCGGGACAATTCGCTGTTGTGCTACTTGAACTTCCGCCCTGGGTTTGAAACAGAAACTGCTGTCACTCACCGGACACCGGCTATGGTTTCCATGTTGGTAGTGTTGCGCTGCAGTGGTAACACAATATGTTCCACCCCCGATGTATGCTACCTGCGGAGGCACATGATCTTGTGCCATTGTCTCCATGGTGCAATTCATGGGCTTGGCACCAGCCGTTCTGAACCCGCACTGTGGTGTTAAAAAGGCATTCAAGTGCTGGGGACACAGTATTATGTGTGCTCCCCGGCCACGACAACCAGAGAGATCTGTACCTGTCATCGTTTGCTCCCAGCGGATGACGTAGGGTGGAACCGCTGCATAGCGAATGTGGCCCCCCCTGAATGACACCAATGTTCTCTACCCGGTACACCGGGGCGGGCTTTGCTGTGTCGCCCAAAACCGGCATACGTAATACTATACCCATGATGGTATGGTTTGATCGTCCGCAGTCCACGGGGACTGGGTATGCTTCTGAAGCTAGTCTGAGCTGGCACGGGTTTAATGCGTTCTGAAAAGGGTGGAGCGCCTGCAGGTGTTTGTTACTTATCCAGGACGGGACCAAACCTTGTTTTAAATCCTCCAAATTACTGCGGCCCTCGCCCAGTAACCACGCCCCGTAAAGCACGCACACCTCGTTCTGCGCAGCCTGATCGGACGCATTCCGATCTTCCCTAATCAGGGCATTTACCGTACGCGCATGTTTCTCCAGCTCTGCTATTATTTCTTTTAAATGGAGAGTCATGGCCTGGTCCTCATGTAACCCAGACCCAACCACCTTATTTTCGTCTGCAAGAATATTCTTTAATTGTGTTTTCAAACCATTAATCTGGGTCTGCAGCTCCACGCTGTCTGGAGCGTTGACCACAGATGTACCTGTATTGAAAGCAGTGAACATATCGTTCACAACACCCCTCTTTGTCTCCCCACCTGACCCAAAACTTCATGTGGTGCGGTGTACAAACTTGTTTTATCAATTTCCGCGAAATCGAACTCATAAAATTGTCTAAACATCTTGGTCAACAGGACCTGATATAACTGTTCCGTCTCTTTGGGGCACCACTCTGGTAACCGCACCTCGGTGAGATTTAAAATCACCGAGGCCACCGCGTAATGTACCCCCTGAAATAGTATCTGGTCTGTGGGGACCAGTACCAAACCATTCCCGGGTCCCTTACTGGTTTTAGGGCACCCTTCTTCCTTAGCTAGAACCACCGGAATCGTGGGCGGGGCTTTGCGTGGGCGCGTAATGAGTTCAGTGGCATTTACCGGGATCGGGGAGTATGGGGCTCCGCACCCCCTGGTACTCGCATCCCACCTCATCCCCTGTCCGTTATCCTGCCATTGATTGATGAAAAATATGGAGATGCCTTTGGGGCAAACGTGCTTTGACCCCCACATACATACATAAATTCCCTCATCCGGTTCCCACCATTTGTCCCAACAGACTCTCACTTGTCCGTTAGTCCCCGTAATTGTCCGATGGGTATTATTACCCAGTCGCTCCCACTCGACCGAAGAGTTCCTCATGTTTTTGCTCAGCTTTCGTAGCCACCACCATCGGCTCAATGGGACATTCCCATTACAAGTCAAACAAATCCGTTTGCCGACGGTGACGCTGACTCTGGGTGCGATGATCCTCACTTTGGGGCACATTAAAGAAGTCTCTTTGTAGGCAAAACCCGATGTACTGGAATACTCAGTGGAATTCGTTCCCAGCCATCCTGGCCACCTTCCCTTGTGGAAATAGGTGGTGGTCTCCTCAGCCTCTCGCCTTCCGGTCCCATCCATCGCAATGGGGGCCTTTTCCCCGGAGCATCCAAACACCACGACATCCTTGGTGCGGCCTCGATAGGCCAATCCACATCCGATTGCCGCGAGCAATACTAGAATTCGTTCCATCCTTCCTTGGTTCCTGTGATCAGATAGAATGAGGTAGCCAGCCTCCCAAGAGTCTCTGGCTTTTGTGAAGGGTGAGCGGGTCCCCTGACCTCGCCTCACGTAAGAAGACATGTGCGCTGGATAGACTTTAACTATTCCTATCTCTAAAATTCCCATCATTTTACCTCTTTCTGTTAAAAACCTTAAACTACAAACTTAACCTGATTTAAGAACTATAAACTTGAACTTACAAAACTTATCAACTTATCACTTATCTTATAACTGTACAGTGCCGCCCGTTCCCAGGGCGGCCTACTCAAATTCTGCGGTTGCCGCCGCAGGCTTCTCCCAATGGGGGGGGGGGCACTGACCCCTCCCTTTGATCTGCCGCAGCCTGTCGCTGCTTCGCTGGGGCTGGGATCTCCCTGAGCTGCCTTGACCTTGAACTTACGTCTGGGGACATATGGGGGACTTACCCAAATCTTTCTGGGCTGGGGTTTCCGACTTGACCTACGGAGAACTACCGGGGGCAGGAACTCCAGGACTGACGGACCGGGTTTCGAGACTTCCAGCGTGGCGACCCGTGGTCCCACCACAGTCGCTGGCTCCGCCTCCCCTGACTCCGCCTCCCTGAACTCCGGATCTGCAGCTTGTGGCACCGCCCTACTTGGCCCAGTAGGCGGCCCTTCACTCGCAGTCCCTACCTCCCTCGAGGGCAAGACGTTCAAGGCGGGCGGCTCGGGCTCTGAGGCTTCCATCGCCACGCCCTGTGGTCCCACCACAGCGGCTGGCTCCGCCTCCCCTAGCTCCGCCCCCCTGCATTCGGGACCTGCAGCTTCAGCCTCCACCCTTTGTGGATCTCTATCTGCAGCCCCTGTCTCCCCTATACCTGAATCGGGGGCGACCCTTTCGTCCTCCGATTCCAGCTCCTCTTTGCTAGTGTCACTATCTTCGTTGAGCTCCTCGAGCTCTTCCTCATCTGACTCCCAACCCAAATAAAGGATCCTACATTTTTCTAGGATGTCCTCTCCCCTAACGCAAGCTGCTTTGCCTGCCTGTGTGCCCTGTGGCCCTACCTGGGGCTGCGAGTCCCCACTCGCAGGTTTGGCCCCTGTGGTAGGCCCTTGTGCACCCGGCTTATACAGTTTGCACTGATTTAAATCCCTGCTTCTGGCTACCTTGTAGGCTGCTTTTATCTCTCTAAGCTGCCCTTCTAGCCCATCTACTTGCCCCATTAAGCGGGCGTTCTCCTCCCGTAGGGCCTGCTCTCTAAGCTGCCCTTCCAGCCCATCTATTTTCCCTATTAAGCGGGCGTTCTCCTCCCGCAAGGCCTGCTCTTTTAACCTGGCCTCCTCACAGGAGACCCCCTCCTGTGCGCGTCTTTCAAGGGGACACAGGTAGGCAGGCTGCACCGGTTCCAGTCAGAAGTCTGGGTTGTATGGGGCTGTTGCTACCTCCCCGTGCGAAATCATAAGAGACCGCATGGCTCCTAACATTGATTCTATCGCATCGGGATGGATAGGCACACCAGCTCCTTTCTCAGAGACAGGCGCTTGGGTTCGGACTGCGGGAGCTTTTTCCCTGGAATCCTTCCAGGGATTCCTGCAGTTTTTATGCCAGTGACCTGTCTTTCCGCACCCGTAACAAACACCACTGGTTTGTGGGGCGCGGTTTCCCTCCTGATGCCACTATTTTTGGGCTGGGGCCGCGGGCCATGCCTCATGCACCTTTCCCTTAAGGGGACGCGCTCCCGTACTCCTAGTATTACGGTACCCTACCGTGAGTTGGTTTAAGACCGACTCCTCAGTTGTGATGGGGTTAGTGGTGTCAACCCACACTTTGGCCCGCTCCCTGACGGCTGGCAAACTGTTGGCTACTAAACATCTGAGCCAGTGAGCTAAACCGACACCGTCCAGATAATCGCGCCCTGGCGCATCTGGGCAGCTACGCTGATATACCGGCCACAGCCTGTCGGCGAAAACCTTCGGGGGTTCTCCCTCCATTTGCATAGTCTGTCCCAATCTAACAAACGGACCTTCGTCGTCCGCCCCCAACACTTCTAGGACCTCCTCTCTTAACTCCTCATAGGTCCTATTACCCTTTTTACTCGCGTCTGAGAGACACTGGAGGATCGAGCTGTCTAAGGAGAACAGCAGCATTTTAGCCCTTTCCCCATCGTCGCAGCCGTTAATGGCTGCGGTCTGCTCCACCTCCCTGAAATGTACGGAAGGATCGTCTGACTCGGCCAGCTTCCGTACGTGACTGATCATAGCCCTCAGCTGGTGTGAGCTGTGAGGCAACACAAGCTGGCTGAGGAGATTCCCCTCTTCCCCACCTTCTCCGTTCGGGCCCCTCTTGATACCCGTGACCGGACACAACGGTCCCGGCTTCGACACTACCTCTGGGGATTGTCCTACCTCGGGGACCTCCTCTTCTATTTCCACCACTTCCTCCCTTACCCAGGTTGCCGAATAGCTGGGTGGCGCGGAGGGTGCAGTGGCAAATACCTCCTCTGCTTTGTCTGGTAGGGATTTTGGGAATTCCCTACCCACCTGTGGCTGGTGTGCTGACGGGCTGATTAAGCACACCATGCCGTTTGCCTTATTCAGGGCCTCTCTTAGGTTCCCTATCTCCTTCTGGCAAACACTGTGGTCGGCTCCCTCATGCTCCCTCGAGGGCCATCTTATATGCCGCCCTAACTCCCAGCAAGCTTTCTTCTTGGGCTTTTATCTGGTTAGCTAGGCGGATACACCGTTCCCTGATTCTGTCCTCATTTAATTTTGCCTCAGTGACCTGGCACTCGAGGTAATCTATTTTTGCCTCATGGTGGTTGGCTACTATCTGGCGTTCCTGATGTAACGCATTCAAGGATGCGATGAGTTTTTGTCCTCCCGTGACCTTTTCCTCCATCTCAACTCCCAATTCCCTGATCTGAGCTGCCTGTGCTACAATGACCTGGTCCGAAAGTTGGACTTGCTTCTTGTAGCACATCAGCCAGACCGCTTTCTCTACCGACTTTTTATGCTCTTTACTGTCTGTCCATTTGATGGCTGCGTCTAGCGGATGCTTATCCATCAGCAGGTCACTTATCCACCTTTTGGTTAAGTTAACCTTCCCAAACACATAGTCGGCTACCCTCTCATCCATCACATTGCGCCTATTCACACCAGGGTCTAAAACATTACTCTCTCGCTGCCAGCCTCGTCCCTTCGTGGTCGCCATTATCTGTAAGGGGTGACCTGCGGCTCTGTGCTTAGCCTGGGTGCTAGTGCGAGGTTAGGCCTTGTTGCCTGTTCTGGTCTCCAGCCAGCCTGGTAACACTAGACACCTGTGAGTGGTTCGACCCACTCGCCCTTACGGTTCTGACACTGGACTTAGGTGCGAGAGCAATAATGCAGAGAAAAACTCAGGTAGACCCGGTTGAATAGTGCGAAATGGAAAATCTTTATTGCATATTATTCAAGATTACGAGATACATGTCATAAGCACAGATTAATGACAGTACAATCTTACACACAGTTATGTAACTAATTTTAGGGAAACGAGGAGCACATGACACATCGTAAAAAGGGACACACATTATACTTATCCTTAAAACTTAAACCCTCCCCTATCAATACCTGTCCTAATCTAGATTTGTAGGATCGAGACTCATGCTCACCACTCGTGATAACTCGGAGAATTCCGAAACTCTGCTCGGATGTTTTTACCGCAGCACCTGACTATCCACGTGTTGATCAGGGGTCTCTGTACCTCACTTGTTTACTCGTTTCTGCTCCGGCTAGCAGGCTGGACCATCTGCTGTCATGAAGATCTGTGTTGTCCTCGGAGTTCCGATACTACTCAAAAAAGATTCTTCCTGTGCCCTCACCAGTTGTAAAACTCAAAGAAGGGTCTTCCTGGGCAAGTAAGTGTTTATTCGACTTACAGGCGCGGTCGGGGCTTACTGACCGTGGCGATACGTATTGTCGTCTTCTTCTCTTCTCATCTCATTTCATCTCATCTTCTCTCGGGGCTTCGGTTCCAACACCGTTTACCGACTTCTCGGGATGGTGCGCCCGTTTCAAGGCCTCACAGCCCAGTTCTCCACAGATCTTCGCGGCAAGCCACGAGGTTGATCCTAGCGGATCAGAGTCCAGAGCCGTCAGGCAAGAGAATAAAAGTTCAACAGTCTTCCAGCGAGTCAAAACAGCAAGTGCAAGAAGAAGCAGAGACAGCAGTCAGCAGCAAGAGTAGCAAGCGAAGAGAGAGATGGACGGTTGTACCTTACAGTTATAGTGCTGTAATTCCTCTTTTCCCGCCCAATCTTAATGTCTATCTTTTGTCAGGGTTTTGGCGCTCAAACTTCTTGTATAGGGTGATCTCCGTTTTTAATGGGTTTCGGTGATACTTGTAACTGTCTGAGTACCCGTTAATGCTTCTCCCATTGTGGAACCGGCTAGTAGTCTCCCTGGAGGGGTTTTGGGGCTTCCAAATGCTTGCTGTAAGTACCCGCGAATGGCTCTCTCATCGTAGAGTCGTGGGGATTTTGCATATTAATGTCTTTAGATGGGTCCTTGATCGCTCGGTACAATAGCCCTTATTCGCACCTGGGAGACCGATTCCAGTATTTATGTATAAAATGCAAACCCATCATGTCTTGTCAATTATCTCAAATGTGCTGAGTCCTGTACGATCTTGCACAAATGTTTATTGGAACGCCATCTTGTCTGCCCATTGAAAGTCTAGAACGTTCTGCCACGAGGCGTGGCGGCCATTTTACAGGCTGTTTGTGTCCGCTTTGAAACCTGACAGCATTCTGCTGAAATAAAGCTGTTTGTACGAAACTTTATGTCTCCTTCTTATTTTATAAAATCGCGATAATTTTGCGAATTCTACACAGGCCAGGTAGATAAGGTGGTTAAGAAGGCATACGGAATGCTTGCCTTTATTAACCGTTGCATAGAATACAAGAGCAGGGGGGTTATGCTTCAACTGTATAAAACACTAGTTAGGCCTCAGCTAGAGTACTGCGTGCAGTTCGGGTCACCACATTACAGGAAAGATGTGATTGCACTAGAGAGGGTACAGAGGAGATTTACAAGGATGTTGCCGGGAGTAGAGAATCTTAGCTATGAGGAAAGACTGGATAGGCTGAGTCTGTTTTCCTTGGAACAGAGGAGTCACAGAGTCATAGAGTTATACAGCACAGAAAGAGGCCCTTCAGCCCATCGTGTCCACGCCGGCCATCAAGCCTTGTCTGTTTTAATCCCATTTTCCAGCACTTGGTCCGTAGCCTTGTATGCTATGGCGTTTCAAGTGCTCATCTAAATGCTTCTTGAATGTTGTGAGGGTTCCTGCCTCTACCACCCTTTCAGGCAGTGAGTTCCAGATTCCAACCACCCTCTGGGTGAAAAAGAATTTCCTCAAATCCCCTCTAAACCTCCTGCCCCTTACCTTGAAACTATGCCCCCTGGTTATTGACCCCTCTACTAAGGGGAAAAGTTCCTTTCTATCTACCCTATCTATGTCCCTCATAATTTTGTACACCTCAATCAGGTCCCCCCTCAGCCTTCTCTGCTCTAAGGAAAACAACCCCAGCCTGTCCAGTCTCTCTTCATAGCTGAAGTGCTCCAGCCCAGGTAACATCCTGGTGAATCTCCTCTGCACCCTCTCCAATGCAATCATATCCTTCCTGTAGTGTGGCGACCAGAACTGCACACAGTATTCCAGCTGTGGCCTAACTGCCGTTTTGTACAGCTCCATCATAACCTCCCTGCTCTTATATTCTATGCCTCGGCTAATGAAGGCAAGTATCCCATATGCCTTTTTAACCACCTTATCTACCTGTCCTGCTGCCTTCAGGGATCTATGTACATACACACCAAGGTCCCTCTGATCCTCTGTCCTTCCTAGGGTCCTACCATTCATTGTGTATTCCCTTGCCTTGTTAGTCCTCCCAAAATGCATCACCTCACACTTTTCAGGGTTAAATTCCATTTGCCACTGTTCTGCCCATCTGACCAACCCGTCTATATCGTCCTGTAACCTGAGGCTTCCATCCTCGCTATTTACCACCCCACCAATTTTCGTGTCATCTGTAGAATTCGCAATATATCGCGATTTTATTAATAAGGAGAAAACACAGAGTTTCGTTCAAACAGCTTTTATTTCAGCAGAATGCTGCCAGGTTTTTCAAAGTGGACACAAGCAGCCTGTAAAATGGCCGCCGCACCTCGTGACAGAACATTCTAGACTTTTCGACAGGCAGACAAGATGGCGTTCCAATAAACATTTGTGCAAGATCGATTAAGATTCAGCACATTGAAGATAATACACGAGACATTATGGGTTTGCAGTATACACATAAATACTGAAATCGGTCTCCCAGGTACGAATGAAAGCTATTGTACCAAGTAATCAAGGGCCCATCCAAAGACATTAATATGTAAAATCCCAACGACTCTACGATGAGAGAGCCGTTAGCGGGTAGTTATACAAAACACTTGGAAGCCCCAAAACTCCTCCAGGGAGAACACCGACCGATTTAACAATGGGAGAAATATTGGGCCGAAAATTGATCCCGGGACGCGAGAGTACGCACTGCGTACTCTCGCGTATTCCCACTCCAATTGCCGGTTTTCTGCATGCCCTGCGCATGCGCTGAAAACCGGCAATTGCTCTTCCGAAAAGGGGGCGGGGCTTGAGTGCATCGCGTGCGCGCTACAGGCTGCACGCACGCTGTGCACTTCATGCTTTGGACGCGCAGGTAAGTAGGGAAGATTTTGGAAATGTAAAAAGGAGGAGTAAGACCCGCTTTTAAGAAGGTAAGTAGTGAATTAAGTATTTTTTTGAATTTTTTTTTACAGGTATATCTTTTTTATAGACTTTAAAGACAGGTAAGTTTATTTTTATAACTTTTTAAAAGATTTTAAATTTTTTCAAAAATTTAATTTTTTATTTAAAATGGTTAATTTAATTAACTATACTTATTTTATTAATGTGATGGTTTTTTTTTTAAATTTAATTGAGGTTTAGCTGTTATTTTGGGGGGGTGTAAGATTCATAAGTCTCACAGCTATGCTGTGAGACTTATGAATGGAAGATGGTGTGCTGCCATTGGCTCTAACTGAGTCACGTGATCCCACAGCTCGCACGAATTAACTACGCCGCTGGGATACGCAAGCCCAGCACAGCTGATGTCTGGAACATCAAGTTCGTGCGAGCTGGATCAGAAAAAGCATAAGCGAGGTGAGACATCGCGGGGAAGGCTTACCCACGCGGGAACAGAGCGAGATCAATTTCTGGGCCATTAACAGGTACTCAGGCATTTACGAGTAGCCCCGAAACCCATTAAGAACGGAGATCACCCATACAAGACATTTGAGCGCCAAACCCAAACAAAAGAAAGGACATTAAGGTTGGGCGGGAAACGGAAGATTTTGTACTATAATTACAAGCTCCAACCGTCCATCTTTCTCTTATCCGATCGACTCGTATCCTCGTGGCTGCTCCTGTGTTTTGACTCGTAGTCTTGTTCCTGCTTGCCTGGTGCCTCTTTGAAAAAGACTGTTGAACTTTGTGATCCGTTCGGATCTACCTCGTGTCGCGTAACGAAGACCTATGTTGGTAACTGGCATCGGAACCAAAGGCCCGAGATGAGATGAGATGAGATGAGATGAGATGAGAAGAGAGGAAGACCATACTCATCGCCACGGTCAGTAAGCCCCGACCGCGCCTGTAGGTCGAATAGCCAAGTTTCCTTGCCAGGGAGACTTCTTTGAACTTGCAAGAACGGACCTCGGAAGATCCTCCAAGATGATATTGACTGGTCTGTGAAACCCATCCGGACAGTGCCTGTTAAACCAACCAACACAGATCTTCATCACAGCAGACGTTCCAGCCTGCTAGCCGGAGCAGAAGCAAGTAAACAAGTGGGACCAGGAGACCTCCTGATCGACACGTGGGTGCTGCGGTGAAAACATCCGATCAGCTATTCGGAATTTCTCCGAGTTATCACGAGTGGTGAGCATGAGTCTCGAATCCTACGAATCTAGCTAGGACAGATATTGATAGGGGAGGGTTTAAGCATTAAGGATACTTGTAATGTGTGCCCCTATTTACGGTGTGTCGTTCGTTCCTCGTTTCCCTAGAATTAGCTATATAACTGTGTGTAAGATTGTACTGTCATTAATCTGTGCTTATGACATGTATTTCGTAATCTTAAATATCATGCAATAAAGATTTTCCATTTCGTACCATTCAACCGAGTCTACATGAGTTTCATCTCCATTACTGCTCTCGCATCTAAGTCCAGTGTCTAGAACCGTAAGGGCGAGTGATTCGAACCACTCACAGGTGTGTCTAGTGCTCCCAGACTGGCTGGAGACCAGAACAGGCAACAAGGCCTAAACCCGCACTGACATACAGGCTGCACAGAGCCGCGCGAATCTCACAGGCTGAGAGACACGCACGGTCAAATCCCTTACACATCTGCGAACTTACTGATCATACCTCCTTCATTCATATCTAAATCATTAATGTACACTACAAACAGCAAAGGACCCAGCACCGATCCCTGCGGTACACCACTGGACACAGGCTTCCAGTCACAAAAACAACCTTCGACCATCACCCTCTGCCTCCTGCCACTAAGCCAATTTTGGATCCAATGTGCCAAATTGCCCTGGATCCCATGGGCTCTTACCTTCTTGACCAGTCTCCCATGTGGGACTTTGTCAAAAGCCTTACTGAAGTCCATGTAGACTACATCAACTGCACTACCCTCATCCACACACCGAGTCACCCCCTCGAAAAATTCAATCAAATTAGTTAGACATGATCTCCCCCTGACAAAGCCATGCTGACTATTCTTAATTAATCCTTGCCTCTCCAAGTGGAGACTAATTCTGTCCCTCAGAATTTTTCCAATAATTTCCCTACCACTGATGTTAGGCTCACTGGCCTGTAATTCCCTGGTTTATCCCTACTACCCTTCTTGAACAATGGTACTACGTTAGCTGTCCTCCAGTCATCTGGCACCTCCTCTGTGGCCAGAGATGTTCTGAAAATTTGTGTCAGAGCCCCTGCAATCTACTCCCTTGCCTCACACAGCAGCCTGGGATACACCTTGTCTGGGCCTGGGGATTTATCCACTTTTAAGCCTGCTAAAACCGCTAGTACCTCCTCCCTCTCAATACTAATTTGTTCAAGTATATCACAATGCCCCTGCCTGATTTCTATGCCTACATCGTCCTTCTCCAGAGTGAACACAGATGCAAAGTATTCATTTAAAACCTCACCTACATCTTTCGGCTCTACACACAGATTGCCACTTTGGTCCCTAATGGGCCCTACTCTTTCCCTGGTTATCCTCTTGCCCTTAATATACTTATAAAACACCTTGGGATTTTCCTTTATTTTGCCCGCCAGTGTTTTTTCATGCCCCCTCTTCGCTCTCCTAATTTCTTTTTTAAGTACCCCCCTGCACTTTCTATACTCCTCTTGGGCTTCCACTGTTTTTAGTCCTTTGTGTCTGCCAAAAGCCTCCCTTTTTTTCCTAATCCATTCTTGTATATCCCTTGACATCCAGGGTTCCCTGGGCTTGTTGGTCCCACCCTTGACCTTTACGGGAACATGTTGGCGTTTAACTCTCTCTATTTCCTTTCTGAAAGACTCCCACTGCTCTGATGCTCCCACCTTTATTTCCAGTCCATCTTTGTCCTTTTCCATGACTACCTTAAATCTCACTGAATTATGGTCACTGTCACCAAAATGCTCTCCTACTGACACTTCTACCACTTGCCCGGCTACATTCCCTAGAATTAGGTCCAGTACTGCCCCCTCTCTTGTAGGACTTTCTATGGTATTGAGATAGAGGAACAGCCATGATCATATTGAATGGCGGAGCAGGCTCGAAGGGCCGAATGGCTTACTCCAGCTCTTATTTTTCTATGTTTCTGTGTACTGGAGAGGGTTCAGAGGAGACTTGGAAGGATGTTGCCAGGACTGAAGAATCTTAGCTATGAGGAAAGATTGGATAGGCTGGGGTTGTTTTCTTTGGATCAGAGGAGGCTGAGGGGAGATTTAATTGAGGTGTATAAAATTATGAGGGGCCGAGATAGAGTGGACAGGAAGGACCTATTTCCCTCAGCAGAGAGGTCAATAACCAGGGGGCAGAGATTTAAAGTAACTGGTAGAAGGATTAGAGGGGAGTTGAGAAGAACTTTTTCACCCAGAGGGTGGTGGGGGTCTGAAACTCACTGCCTGCAAAGGGTGGTAGAGGCAGAAACCCTCATCACATTTAAAAAGTACTTGGATATGCACTTGAAGTGCCACAACCTATGGGCCAAGAGCTGGACAGTGGGATTAGGCAGGGCGGCTCTTTTTTGGCCAGCACGGACATGATGGGCCGAATGGCCTCCTTCTGTGCCATAAATTTCTATGATTCTTCTCTAGCCGTTCCACATAAGTGAAGTCCACTTGTCGTACTTCATTCCCTAGAACTAGATCCAGTACTGCTTCCTTCCTGATTGGGCCAGAAAAATATTGATGAAGAAATTTCTCCTGCACACAGTTCAGGAATTCCCTGTCCTTGCCCTTTACACTGCTGTGAGCAAGTGGAGCATGTTTCAGTGGGGGAGCATTTGGGGAAACAGTGATCACAATATCATTAGGTTTAAAGTGGTTATGGAACGGGACAAGGAACAATTAAAGGTGAAAATACTCAACTGGAGGAGGGCTAATTTCAGTGACTTGAAAGGGGATCTGGCCCAGGTGGATTGGAAAAAAGATTGGTAAGTAAAACTGCAAATGAGCAGTGGGAGGACTTCAAGAAGGAGATAGCCTGGATAAGTGTGTGGGAAAGGAAGGGCATCCAAAGTGCTAGCTCCCTGGAAGAGAATTTGAGATTAAAATGAAACAGTAAAAAGAGGCTTATGATATATGTCAGGTTCATAATTCAGTAGAGAGCCATGCTGAATATAAAAAGTATACAGTGCACGTTGCAGAAAATAAGGAAAAATATATATTCAGTCGTTTATATTCAGAATAGATCTAGCAGCTCAAAACTGGGCATCCATGAGGTGCTGTGGACTATCAGCAGCAGCAGAATTGTATTCCACCACAATCAGTAACCTCACGGCCCGGCATAACCTCACTCTACCATTACCATCAAGCCAAGGGACCAACCCTAGTTCAATGAGGAGTGTAGAAGAGCATGCCAGGAGCAGCACCAGGTGCACCTAAAAGAGTGATGCCAACCTGGTGAAGCTACAACACAGGACTACATGCATGCTAAACAGCGGAGGCAGCATGCTGCACACACAGCTAAGCAATCCCACAACTAACAGTTCAGATCAAAGCTCTGAAGTCTTGCCACATCCAGTTGTGAATGATGGTGGACAAATAAACAACTAACAGGAGGAGGAGGCTCTGAACATTGCCATCCGCAATGATGCGGAGCCCAGCACATGAGTGCAAAAGACAAGGCTGAAGCATTCACAACCACCTTCAGAAGTGCCGAATGGATGATCCATCTCGGCCTCCTCCTAAGGTCCCCACCATCACAGAAGCTAGTCTTCAGCCAATTCGATTCACTCCATGTGATATCAAGAAACGGCTGAACACACTGGATACAGCAAATGCTGTGGGCCCCCGACAACACCCCGGCTGTTGTGCTGAAGATTTGTGCTCCAGAACTAGCCACACCTCTAGCCAAGCTTTTCCAGTACAGCTACAACACTGGCATCTACCCGACAATGTGGAAAATTGCCCAGGTATGTCCTGTCCAAATAAAGCAGGTGTAGAATTCGCAAAATTATCGCGATTTTATAAAATAAGAAGGAGACATAAAGTTTCGTACAAACAGCTTTATTTCAGCAGAATGCTGTCAGGTTTCAAAGCGGACACAAACAGCCTGTAAAATGGCCGCCACGCCTCGTGGCAGAACGTTCTAGACTTTCAATGAGCAGACAAGATGGCGTTCCAATAAACATTTGTGCAAGATCGTACAGGACTCAGCACATTTGAGATAATTGACAAGACATGATGGGTTTGCATTTTATACATAAATACTGGAATCGGTCTCCCAGGTGCGAATAAGGGCTATTGTACCGAGCGATCAAGGACCCATCCAAAGACATTAATATGCAAAATCCCCACGACTTGTAGAATTCGCAATTATCGCGATTTCATTTTAATAAGGAGAAAACACAAGTTTCGTTCAAAAACAGCTTTTATTTCAGCGGAATGCTGTCAGGTTTAAATTGGACACAAGCAGCCTGTAAAATGGCCGCCGCACCACGTGACAGAACATTCGAGACTTTTCGGCAGGCAGACAAGATGGCGTTCCAATAAACATTTTTTTGCAGGATCGATAACGATTCAGCACAGTGAAGACAATACACAGGACATTATGGGTTTACAGTATAAACATCGATACTGGAATCGGTCTCCCAGGTACAAAGGAAAGCCATCAAGGGCCCATCCAAAGGACATTAATATGTAAACTCCCAACGGCTCTACGATGAGAGAGCCGTTAGCAGGTAGTTATACAGGACACTTGGAAGCCCCAAACCCCTCCAGGGGGAACACCGACCGATTTAACAATGGGAGAAGTATTAGCAGGTACTCAAACATTCAGGAGTAGCCCCGAAACCCATTAAAGACAGAGATCACCCATACAGGACTTTTTGGGCGCCAAACCTTAAACAAAAGAATGGACATTATAGTTGGGCGGGAAACGGAAGAACTGTGCACTATAATTGCAGGCCCAAACCGTCCATTCTGTCTCTTGACTCTTGATTCTTGCTCTTGCCTCGTGTTCGTGACTCTTGCCGCTTGCTGCTGTTATCATCGTGGCTGCTCCTGGGTAAAAGACTGTTGCAAAGACCTATGTTGGTAGCTGGCAGCGGAACCAAAGGCCCGAGATGAGATGAGATGAGATGAGATGAGAGGAGAAGAGAAGAAGACCTTATCCATCGCCACGGTCAGTAAATCCCGACCGCGCCTGTAGGTCGATCAGCCAAGTCTTCTTGACAACGAAGTTTTCTTCTTTAACAAGACATATTGCATCGACGATAACTGGACTGTGCAAACACATCGTATCAATGATATTGACAACGGTGCTCCTCGACTGAACTGTAAAGTCCACCAACAGAGGTCTTCACTACAGCGGACGGTCCAGCCGACTGACCGAGCAGCAGAAGCAGTAAACAAGTGGGACCAGGAGATCTCCTGACCAACACGTGGGTGCTGCGGTGAAAAACATCCGATCAGCTATTCGGGATTTCTCCGAGTTATTACGAGTGGTGAGCATGAGTCTCGGGATCCTACGAAGCTAGTTTTAGGAAAGTAAGGATATTTGTAATGTGTGCCCTATTTACGTTGTGCTGGTCGTTCCTCGTTTCCCTAAGAGTGATTATAACCGTTTGTAAGATTGTACTGTCATTAATCTGTGCATATGACATGTATTTCATAATTTTAAGTATCATGCAATAAAGATTTTCCATTTCGTACCGTTCAAACCAAGTCTACATGAGTTTTATCTCCATTACTGCTCTCGCATCTAAGTCCAGTGTCTAGAACCGTAAGGGAGAGTGATTCGAACCACTCACAGGGGTGTCTAGTGTTCCCAGACTGGCTGGAGACCAGGCCTAGACCCGCACTGACATACAGGCTGCACAGAGCCGCGTGAACCTCACAGGTTACGAGACACGCAGGGTCAGGAGAGTATCCCTTACAGAAAATGGCGACCGCGGCAGGACGCTGGCAGCGAGAGGGTAATGTGTTAGATTTTGGAATGACTGTACGAAATGTGATGCAGGAAAAGATAGCGGATTACGTGTTTGGAAAGGTTAATCTAACGAAAAAGTGGATAAGCGAACTGTTAGCGGATAAGAGCCCACTAGAGGCAGCTGAAAGGTGGACGGATAGTAAGGAGCATAAAAAGGCAGTTGAGAAAGCAGTCTGGCTTATGTGCTACAAAAGGCAGGTTCAGATTTCAAACCAGACCAATACAGCGCTAACCGCTCGAATCAAGCAGTTAGAGGAGGAAATGGAGGAGAAGGTTTCTGGAGGGGAGGCGCTCATTAAGAGTTTAAATGAGTTACGCCAGGAAAGCCAGGAAGTCTCCAGTTACCTTAAAACAAGGGTAGAGTATCTCGAGTGCCAGATCACTGAAGCAAAATTAAACGAGAATAGGATGAAGGAAAGATGTAACCGTCAAGCTGCCCAGATAAGAACTCAAGAAGAGAGCTTAATGGGGGTTAGGTCGGCGTATAAGTTGGCCCTTGAGGATAAGTTTCAGGGAGCCGACCATAGCGCCTGCGAAAAAGAGATAGAGAGCCTCAAAAAGGCCGTGAATAATGCGAACGGCATGGTGTGCCTTATTAATCCGTCGGCACGCCAGCCGCTAGTAAATGAGAGATTTAGAAATTCCCCACCAAGTAAAGCAGAAGAAGTAGTAGCCACTGCGCCCTCCGCGCCACCCAGCTATTCAGAAACCTGGGTTAGGGAGGAAGCAACGGAAGAAACAAAAGAGCCCGTTGAAAAGGAGGTAGAAAAGGGATCGTTGTATCCAGTAACGGGGATTAAAAGGGGCCCAAGCAGAAACGGTGGGGAAGAACCGGGGGATCTCCTCGGACAGCTGGTGTTGCCTCACAGTTCACATCAGCTGAGGGCTATGATAAACCACGTAAGGAAGCTGACCGAGATAGACGACCCTTCCGTACATTTTAGGGAAGTTGAGCAAGCCGCAGCCATCAACGGCTGCGATGATGGGGAGACAGCAAAAATGCTGCTGTTCTCTTTAGATAGCTCGGTCCTTCAGTGTCTCTCAGGCGATAGCAAGAGGGGTAATAAAAGTTATGAGGAATTGAAAAATGAGGTCCTAGAAGTAGTGGGAGCGAACGACGGAGGTCCGTTTGCTAGGGTGGGACAGACAGTGCAGATGGAGGGAGAACCCCCGAAGGTTTTTGCCGACAGGCTGTGGCCAGTATATGAGCGCAGCTGTCTAGGTGCGCCCGAGCGCGAAGATGTGGAAGGCGCCGCTTTAATTCATTGGCTTAGGTGCATAATAGCCAACAGTTTACCAGCCGTTAGAGAGCAGGCAAAAGCCTGGTTCGATCCCAATGACCTCAACCTTACGGAAGAGTCGGTCTTGAATCGACTCACGTTAGGTTACCGTAACATAAGGGGTATGGCAACACGTCCCTTTAAGGGAAGAGTACATGAGGTACGACCCGCAGCCCCGACTCAAAGAGAGTGGCATCAGGAGGGTAATCGCGCCCCACAGGCAAGTAATGCCTGTTACGGGTGTGGGAAGACAGGGCACTGGCGCAAGCACTGCAGGAACCCTTGGAAGGATTCCAAGGATAAAAATCCCGCGGTCCGAGCCCAGGCGCCTGTCCCGCCTAAGGAAGCAAAGGCACCCACCTCCCCCGACGACCTCGAAGCAGTGTTAGGAGTCATGCGCAAGATGGTTTTGAATGCGCGTGGACAGGTGGCGGTCGCAACCGGCCCCGTAGGTGCCGCAGGACCGTCTAATAGTGCCCCATGACGAGAGCCCACGCAGCCTGCCTACCTGTGTCCTTTTAAAAGACACGCACAGGAGGGGGTCTGCGGTGAGGAGGCCAGGTTAAAAGAGCAGGCCTTGCGGGAGGAGAACACCCGCTTAATAGGGAGAATAGATGGGCTGGAAGGGCAGCTTAGAGAGCAGACCCTACGGGAGGAGAACGCCCGATCAATGGGAAAGTTAGACGTGCTCAGGCTAGAAGAGCAGCTTAGAGAGATAAAAGCAGCCTACAGGGTAGCCAAAAGCAGGGAGTATGAGTATTTAAAACAGGATAGAAATCTGCAGCCTCCAGCAGGTGAGATTTCACAGAAACAAGCAGGGGCGGTGGCCTGTCTTAAGGGAGGGGCCAGACCTGCGAGTGGGGAAGCACAGCCCCAGGTAGGACCACAAGGCACACAGGCAGGCGTAGCAGCTTGCATCAGGGGAAGGGACATCCCGGACGATCATGCAGCGTTTTTCTGGAGTTGGGGGTTAGATGACGAGGACCCCAGGGTACCCTGGTCAGATGAGGATAGTGCAGATGAGCATAGTGATGATGACGGGTGGTTTCACAGGAACGGTCTGGAAGGATTGGGGCCGCTAGGTAGAGATCCATACGGGGTGGACACACAAGCTGCAGGTCCCGACAGCAGGAGGAAGGAGCTAGAGGAGGCCGGGCCAGCCGCTATGTGGTTCCCAGAGGTGTGGCCGCCCGCTTTAAACGTCCAGTCCTCAGGGGAGGCAGAGTTCGCGAGTGAAGGGCTGCCTGCTGGGCCGAGCAGGGCGGGGCCCCGAACTGCCAGCCCCGAGGTTAGGGAGGCGGAGTCAGCGGAGGCGGGGCTGGCGCCTGTGATGGAACCCCAGGTCATTCCGTTGAAGGTCTCGGGACCCGGTCCGTCCGTCACGGAGCCCCCGCCCATAGCAATTCCCCGTAGGTCAAGCAGAGCACCCCAGCCCAGGAAGACGTGGTCAGGTCCACAGGCTGCCCCAGGGCGTAAGTTTCAGGTTAAGATAACCCGGGTAGAGACAGGCCACATCGAGGCAGTAACAGGCTGCGGCAGATCAGAGGAAAGGGTCAGCGCAGCAACAGGCTGCGGCAGATCAGAGGGAAGGGTCAGTGCCCTCCCACCGTCGGGAAGAGCTCGCAGCAGCCTTCTCAGGATTTAAAGGGGCCGCCCTGAGAACGGGCGGCATTGTAAAGTTATTAGTTTAAGGTTTTAAGTTTTAGTTTAAAGCTTTAAGTAGTTTTAATAAGTTTAAGTTTGTAGTGTTTTTAACAGATAACGACAAATGATGGGAGTTTTAAGGCTAGGTTTAGAGGAAGTCTGTTTAGCAAACGTTGAAGTTTACGTGAGGCGAGGTCAGGGGACCCGCTCACCCTTCACAAAAGCCAGAGACTTTTTGCGAGGCTGGCTACCTCATTCTATCTGATCACAGGAACCAAGGAAGGATGGAACGACTTCTAGTTTTGCTCGTGGCAATCGGATGTGGATTGGCCTATCGGGGCCTCACCAAGGATGTCGTGGTGTTTGGATGTTCCGGGGACACGGCCCCCATCGCGGTGGATGGAACCGGAAGACGGAAGGCAGAAGGGACCAGCACCTATTTCCACAAGGGAAGGTGGCCAGGATGGCTGGGAACGAACTCAACGGAGTATTCCAGCACATCGGGGTTCGCCTACAAAGAGACTTCTTTAATGTGCCCCAAAGTACGGATCATCGCACCCAGGATCAGCGTCACCGTCGGCAAACGGATTTGTTTGACCTGCAGTGGGAATGTCCCATTGAGCCGATGGTGGTGGCTGCGAAAGCTGAGCAAAACTATGAGGAACTCCTCGGTTGAGTGGGAGCGACTGGGTAATAATACCCATCGGACAATTACGGGGACAGATGGACAAGTGAAAGTCTGTTGGGACAAATGGTGGGAACCAGATGAGGGGATTTATGTTTGTATGTGGGGGTCAAAGTACGTTTGCCCCAAAGGCATCTCCATATTCTTTATTAATCAGTGGCAGGATAACGGACAGGGGATGAGGTGGGATGCGAGCACCAGGGGGTGCGGAGCCCCATTCTCCCCGATCCCAGTAAATGCCACTGAGCTCATTACGCGCCCACGCAAAGCCCCGCCCACGATTCCGGTAGTTCTAACTGAGGAAGAAGGGTGCCCTAAAACTAGTAAGGGACCCGGGAACGGTTTGGTACTGGTCCCCACAGACCAGATACTATTTCAGGGAGTGCATTACGCGGTGGCCTCGGTGATTTTAAATCTCACTGAGGTACGGTTACCAGAGTGGTGCCCCAAAAAGACGGAACAGTTGTACCAGGTCCTGTTGACCAAGATGTTCAGGCAGTTTTACGAGTTCGATTTCGCGGAAATTGATAAGACAAGTTTATACACCGCACCGCAGGAAGTTTTGGATCAAGTTGGGAGGCAAAGAAGGGGTTTGGTGAACGATGCGTTCACTGCTTTTAACACAGGGACATCTGTGGTCAACGCTCTAGACAGTGTGGAGCTGCAGACCCAGATTAATGGTTTAAAAACACAGTTAAAGGATATTCTCACAGATGAGAATAAAGTGGTAGGGTCGGGTCTGCACGAGGACCAAGCCATGACACTACACTTAAAAGAGATTATAGCAGAGCTGGAGAAACATGCGCGTACGGTAAATGCCCTGATTAGGGAAGATCGGAATGCATCCGATCAAGCTGCGCAGAACGAGGTGTGCGTGCTTTACGGGGCGTGGTTACTGGGCGAGGGCCGCAGTAATTTGGAGGATTTAAAACAAGGTTTGGTCCCGTCCTGGATAAGTAACAAACACCTGCGGGCGCTCCACCCTTTTCAGAATGCATTAAGTCCGTGCCAGCTCAGGCTAGCTTCAGAAGCTTACCCAGTCCCCGTGGACTGCGGACGTTCAAACCATACTATTATGGGAATAGTATTACGCATGCCGGTTTTGGGCAACACAGCAAAGCCCGCCCCGGTGTATCGGGTAGAGAACATTGGTGTCATTCAGGGGGGAGCCCACATTCGTTATGCAGCGGTTCCACCTTACGTCATCCGCTGGGAGCAAACGATGACAGGTACAGATCTCTCTGGTTGTCGTGGCAGGGGAGCACACATAATACTGTGCCCCCAGCACTTGAATGCCTTTTTAACACCACAGTGCGGGTTCAGAACGGCTGGCGCCAAGTCCATGAATTGCACCATGGAGGCAATGGCACAAGATCATGTGCCTCCGCAGGTAGCATACATCGGGGGTGGAACATATTGTGTTACCACTGCAGCGCAACACTACCAGCATGGAAACCGTAGCCGGTGTCCGGTGAGTGACAGCAGTTTCTGTTTTAAACCCAGGGCTGAAGTTCAAGTAGCACAACAGCGAATTATCCCAATCCCTGAACCATCCACTGTTCACCTCACAGTAAAAGAGAATTTTACCGACTTGCAGCGATTTGTCGCACATTTTGGGTACCTCATTCCCCCTCTCCCCGAGCATTTAACCAAACTTCTGAAAGCCGTCGCGGTGTCACAAAAGCATTTCTATACTTTAGAACAGAAAACCGTCGAGATAGGTACAGACATTTTGGACATAGTGGTTCCACCGTGGTGGAATCTGTTCACGAATATTGAAGTGCCCTCATGGGTCAGAATAGCCTCCCACATTTTAGTCGTCTGTCAAGTGTTTATTGTAGTATACCTTTTGTTCATACATTGTAAAAGAGACAAGCGCCTCACCAAGCATGAGAACACGGGAGAGTGGCGAGAACGTTACGTGCGCGTGCACGATGAGAGCGCAGTGTAATGGGAAGATGGCGTCACTCCCGCTCGCCACGTGCGCCGCGGAAGTTTGTACTCATTGTAAATACGTTGGAAACTCGACATGTTTAAGAGTCGGGATTTGTTTATTTTGGTGATGGTGTTTGATTGTTTGGTATTTTTTTTTTTTTTGGGTTTTGTTTTTCCTTTCCCTGAATAAAAGATAAATATACAGGTGATGCGTGAGGTATCGGCCTGGTTACGCCGGGAAGGAAGACAAGTGGTGTAAGTTTAAGGGCAAATGATGCCTATGGTGATATAAAATGTGATTTTTCTTGGGAAATAAGGACGACACAGAGACCCTAGTGAAGTTAAAATTTTATGGGATTAATTTACTGGATTCGGAGTGAAATCGAGATAAGATTGCTCACCACTGAGATTTTTTGATACGATAAGCGGAGTTATTCGCATCAACAGGAGGGACTGTAGAATTCGCAATTATCGCGATTTCATTTTAATAAGGAGAAAACACAAGTTTCGTTCAAAAACAGCTTTTATTTCAGCGGAATGCTGTCAGGTTTAAATTGGACACAAGCAGCCTGTAAAATGGCCGCCGCACCACGTGACAGAACATTCGAGACTTTTCGGCAGGCAGACAAGATGGCGTTCCAATAAACATTTTTTTGCAGGATCGATAACGATTCAGCACAGTGAAGACAATACACAGGACATTATGGGTTTACAGTATAAACATCGATACTGGAATCGGTCTCCCAGGTACAAAGGAAAGCCATCAAGGGCCCATCCAAAGGACATTAATATGTAAACTCCCAACGGCTCTACGATGAGAGAGCCGTTAGCAGGTAGTTATACAGGACACTTGGAAGCCCCAAACCCCTCCAGGGGGAACACCGACCGATTTAACAATGGGAGAAGTATTAGCAGGTACTCAAACATTCAGGAGTAGCCCCGAAACCCATTAAAGACAGAGATCACCCATACAGGACTTTTTGGGCGCCAAACCTTAAACAAAAGAATGGACATTATAGTTGGGCGGGAAACGGAAGAACTGTGCACTATAATTGCAGGCCCAAACCGTCCATTCTGTCTCTTGACTCTTGATTCTTGCTCTTGCCTCGTGTTCGTGACTCTTGCCGCTTGCTGCTGTTATCATCGTGGCTGCTCCTGGGTAAAAGACTGTTGCAAAGACCTATGTTGGTAGCTGGCAGCGGAACCAAAGGCCCGAGATGAGATGAGATGAGATGAGATGAGAGGAGAAGAGAAGAAGACCTTATCCATCGCCACGGTCAGTAAATCCCGACCGCGCCTGTAGGTCGATCAGCCAAGTCTTCTTGACAACGAAGTTTTCTTCTTTAACAAGACATATTGCATCGACGATAACTGGACTGTGCAAACACATCGTATCAATGATATTGACAACGGTGCTCCTCGACTGAACTGTAAAGTCCACCAACAGAGGTCTTCACTACAGCGGACGGTCCAGCCGACTGACCGAGCAGCAGAAGCAGTAAACAAGTGGGACCAGGAGATCTCCTGACCAACACGTGGGTGCTGCGGTGAAAAACATCCGATCAGCTATTCGGGATTTCTCCGAGTTATTACGAGTGGTGAGCATGAGTCTCGGGATCCTACGAAGCTAGTTTTAGGAAAGTAAGGATATTTGTAATGTGTGCCCTATTTACGTTGTGCTGGTCGTTCCTCGTTTCCCTAAGAGTGATTATAACCGTTTGTAAGATTGTACTGTCATTAATCTGTGCATATGACATGTATTTCATAATTTTAAGTATCATGCAATAAAGATTTTCCATTTCGTACCGTTCAAACCAAGTCTACATGAGTTTTATCTCCATTACTGCTCTCGCATCTAAGTCCAGTGTCTAGAACCGTAAGGGAGAGTGATTCGAACCACTCACAGGGGTGTCTAGTGTTCCCAGACTGGCTGGAGACCAGGCCTAGACCCGCACTGACATACAGGCTGCACAGAGCCGCGTGAACCTCACAGGTTACGAGACACGCAGGGTCAGGAGAGTATCCCTTACAGACTCTACGATGAGAGAGCCGTTTGCGGGTAGTTACAGAAAGCATTTGGAAGCCCCAAAACCCCTCCAGGGAGACTACTGGCCGGTTCCACAATGGGAGAAGTATTAACGGGTACTCAGACAGTTACAAGTATCACCGAAACCCATTAAAAATGAGATCACCCTATACAAGAAGTTTGAGCGCCAAAAACCTGACAAAAGATAGACATTAAGATTGGGCGGGAAAAGAGGAATGACAGCACTATAACTGTAAGGTACAGCCGTCCATCTGTCTCTTGTTGCTCTTGCCTCTCTTGTCTCTTGCCATCTCTCTCTTGTTGCTCTTGCCTCTCTTGTCTCTTGCCGCCTGCCTCTTGTTGCTCTTGTCTCTTGCCGCCTGCCTCTTGCTGCTCTTGCTGTTTTGACTCGCTGGAAGACTGTTGAACTTTTATTCTTTTGCCTGACGGCTCTGGACTCTGATCCGCTAGGATCAACCTCGTGGCTTGCCGCGAAGATCTGTGTAGAACTGGGCTGTGAGGCCTTGATACGGGCACACCATCCCGAGAAGTCGGTAAACGGTGTTGGAACCGAAGCCCCGAGATGAGATGAGATGAGATGAGATGAGATGAGAAGAGAAGAAGACGACAATACGTATCGCCACGGTCAGTAAGCCCCGACCGCGCCTGTAGGTCGAATAAACACTTTCCTTGCCCAGGAAGACCATTCTTTGAGTTTTACAAACTGGTGAGGGCACAGGAAGACTCTTTTTCGAGTAGTATCGGAACTCCGAGGACAACACAGATCTTCATGACAGCAGACGGTCCAGCCTGCTAGCCGGAGCAGAAACGAGTAAACAAGTGGGGTACAGAGACCCCTGATCAACACGTGGATAGTCAGGTGCTGCGGTAAAAACATCCGAGCAGAGTTTCGGAATTCTCCGAGTTATCACGAGTGGTGAGCATGAGTCTCGATCCTACAAATCTAGTTTAGGACAGGTATTGATAGGGGAGAGTTTAAGTTTTAAGGATAATTGTAATGTGTGCCCCCTTTTACGATGTGTCATGCGCTCCTCGTTTCCCTAGAATTAGTTACATAACTGTGTGTAAGATTGTACTGTCATTAATCTGTGCTTATGACATGTATCTCGTAATCTTGAATAATATGCAATAAAGATTTTCCATTTCGCACTATTCAACCGGGTCTACCTGAGTTTTTCTCTGCATTGTTGCTCTCGCACCTAAGTCCAGTGTCAGAACCGTAAGGGCGAGTGGGTCGAACCACTCACAGGTGTCTAGTGTTACCAGGCTGGCTGGAGACCAGAACAGGCAACAAGGCCTAACCTCGCACTAGCACCCAGGCTAAGCACAGAGCCGCAGGTCACCCCTTACAGAAAATGGCGACTACGAAGGGACACTGGCAGCGAGAAAATGATGTGTTAGACCCTGGTATGAATGGGCGAAATGTCATGGAAGAGAGAATAGCAGATTATGTGTTTGGAAAAGTGAATTTGACCAAGAAATGGATAAGTGACCTGCTGGTGGATAAGCGTCCACTAGAGGCAGCCGAGAGGTGGACAGATAGCAAGGAACATAAAAAAACAGTAGAGAAAGCGGTCTGGCTGATGTGCTATAAAAGACAAGTCCAAATTTCGGACCAGGTCATCTTAGCGCAGGCAGCTCAGATCAAGGGTTTAGAGGTGGAAATGGACGAGAAGGTCGCGGGAGGGCAGCAGCTCATCGCGTCTTTAAATGCGTTACATCAAGAACGCCAATTAGTCGCCAACCACCATGAGGCGAAAATAGATTACCTCGAGTGCCAGGTCACTGAGGCAAAGTTAAATGAGGGCAGAATAAAGGAACGATGTGCCCGCCTAGCTGCCCAAATAAAAGCCCAGGAAGAGAGCTTAACGGGGGTTAGGGCGGCATATAAGATGGCCCTCGAGGATAAACATCAGGGGGCCGATCACAGCGTCTGCCAAAGAGAGATAGGGAACCTTAAAAAGGCCCTGAATAAAGCGCACGGCATGGTGTGCCTTATCAGCCCGTCAGCACACCAGCCGCTGGTGGGTGAGGAATTTCAGAAATCCCCACCGAACAAAGCAGAGGAGGTATTTGCCACTGTGCCCTCCGCGCCACCCAGCTATTCGGCAACCTGGGTGAGGAAGGAAGTGGTAGAAGTAGAGGAAGAGCCCACAGAGGTAGAAGTGAAGCCGGGACCGTTGTGTCCGGTCACGGGTATCAAAAGGGGCCCGAACAGAGACGGTGGGGCAGAGGGGGATATCCTCAACCAGCTTGTGTTGCCTCACAGCTCACACCAGCTGAGGGTTATGATCAGTCACGTACGGAAGCTGGCCGAGTCAGACGACCCTTCCGTACATTTCAGGGAGGTAGAGCAAACCGCAGCCATTAACGGCTGCGACGATGGGGAAAAAGCAAAAATGCTGTTGTTCTCATTAGACAGCTCGATCCTTCAGTGTCTCTCAGACGAGAGCAAGAGGTGAAATAATACCTATGGGGAGTTGAGGGACGAGGTCCTGGAAGTGTTGGGAGCGGACGATGAAGGTCCGTTCGTTAGATTGGGACAAACAGTGCAGATGGAGGGAGAACCCCCGAAGGTTTTCGCCGACAGGCTGTGGCCAGTATACCAGCGTAGCTGCCCAGGCGCACCAGCGCGCGCCTATTTGGACGGCATCGGTTTAACTCATTGGCTCAGGTGTATAGTAGCCAACAGTTTGCCAGCCATCAGGGAGCAGGCAAAAGCGTGGTTTGATCCCACTAACCCCGCCACTACAGAGGAGTCGGTCCTAAATCGACTCACGGTAGGGTACCGTAATACCAGGAGTACGGGAGCACGTCCCCTTAAGGGAAAGGTGCATGAGGCGCAGCCCACAGCCCCGGCTCAGAAGGAGTGGCATCAGGAGGGTAACCGCGCCCTGCAGGCCAGTAATGCTTGTTACGGGTGTGGGAAGACAGGGCATTGGCGCAAGAACTGCAGGAACCCTTGGAAGGAGTCCAGGGATAAAAATCCCGCAGTCCGAGCCCAGGCGCCTGTCTCCGATAGGGGAGCTAGTGCACCTATCCATCCCGATGCGATTGAATCAATGTTGGGAGCCATGCGCACCCTCATGATTTCGCATGGAAGGGTGGCAGTTGCTACCGGCCCCGCAGATGCCGCAGCCCCGTCCACCGGTACCCAATGACTAGAGCCCACGCAGCCTGCCTACCTGTGTCCTTTTAAAAGACACACACAGGAGGGGGTCTCCGGTAGGGAGGCCAGGTTAGAAGAGCAGGCCTTGCGGGAGGAGAACGCCCGCTTAATAGGGAAAATAGATGGGCTAGAAGGGCAGCTTAGAGAGCAGGCCCTGCGGGAGGAGAACGCCCGCTTAATGGGGAAAGCAGACGTGCTCATGCTAGAAGCACAGCTTAGAGAGATAAAGGCAGCCTACAGGGTAGCCAGAAGCAGGGAGAATGAGGATTTAAATTAGTGCAAACTGTATAAGCCGGGTGCACAAGGGCCTACCACAGGGGCCAAACCTGCGAGTGGGGACTCACAGCCCCAGGTAGGGCCACAGGGCACACAGGCAGGCAAAGCAGCTTGCATCAGGGGAGAGGACATCCTAGAAAAATGTAAGATCTTTTATTTGGGTTGGGAGTCAGATGAGGAAGAGCTCGAGGAGCTCAACGAAGATAGTGACACAAGCGAAGAGGAGCTGGAATCGGAGGACGAAAGGGTCGCCCCCGATTCAGGTATAGGGGAGACAGGGGCTGCAGATAGAGATCCACAAAGGGTGGAGGCCGAAGCTGCAGGTCCCGAACGCAGGGGGGCGGAGCTAGCCGCTGTGGTGGGACCACAGGGCGTGGCGATGGAAGCCTCAGAGCCCGAGCCGCCCGCCTTGAACGTCTTGCCCTCGAGGGAGGTAGGGACTGCGAGTGAAGGGCCGCCTACTGGGCCAAGTAGGGTGGTGCCACAAGCTGCAGATCCCGAGTTCAGGGAGGCGGAGTCAGGGGAGGCGGAGCCAGCGACTGTGGTGGGACCACAGGTCGCCACGGTGGAAGTCTCGGAACCCGGTCCGTCAGTCCTGGAGTTCCTGCCCCCGGTAGTTCCCCGTAGGTCAAGTCGGAAACCCCAGCCCAGAAAGATGTGGGTAAGTCCCCCGTATGTCCCTAAGCGTAGGCCCAGGGCTAAGGCAGCCCAGGGAGAGCCCAGTCACAGCACAGCAGCAACAGGCTGCGGCAGATCAAAGGAAGGGGTCAATGCCCTCCCACCGTTGGGAGAAGCCTGCGGCAGCAACCGCAAAATTTGAGTAGGCCGCCCTGGGAACGGGCGGCACTGTACAGTTATAAGATAAGTGATAAGTTGATAAGTTTTGTAAGTTCAAGTTTATAGTTCTTAAATCAGGTTAAGTTTGTAGTTTAAGTTTTAACAGAAAATGGTAAAATGATGGGAGTTTTAGAGATAGGAATAGTTAAAGTCTATCCAGCGCACATGTCTTCTTACGTGAGGCGAGGTCAGGGGACCCGCTCACCCTTCACAAAAGCCAGAGACTCTTGGGAGGCTGGCTACCTCATTCTATCTGATCACAGGAACCAAGGAAGGATGGAACGAATTCTAGTATTGCTCGCGGCAATCGGATGTGGATTGGCCTATCGAGGCCGCACCAAGGATGTCGTGGTGTTTGGATGCTCCGGGGACACGGCCCCCATCGCGGTGGATGGACCGGAAGGCGAGAGGCTGAGGAGACCACCACCTATTTCCACAAGGGAAGGTGGCCAGGATGGCTGGGAACGAATTCAACTGAGTATTCCAGTACATCGGGTTTTGCCTACAAAGAGACTTCTTTAATGTGCCCCAAAGTGAGGATCATCGCACCCAGAGTCAGCGTCACCGTCGGCAAACGAATTTGTTTGACTTGTAATGGGAATGTCCCATTGAGCCAATGGTGGTGGCTACGAAAGCTGAGCAAAAACATGAGGAACTCTTCGGTCGAGTGGGAGCGACTGGGTAATAATACCCATCGGACAATTACGGGGACAAACGGACAAGTGAGAGTCTGTTGGGACAAATGGTGGGAACCGGATGAGGGAATCTATGTATGTATGTGGGGGTCAAAACACGTTTGCCCCAAAGGCATCTCCATATTTTTCATCAATCAATGGCAGGATAACGAACAGGGGATGAGGTGGGATGCGAGTACCAGGGGGTGCGGAGCCCCATACTCCCCGATCCCGGTAAATGCCACTGAACTCATTACGCGCCCACGCAAAGCCCCGCCCACGATTCCGGTGGTTCTAGCTAAGGAAGAAGGGTGCCCTAAACTCAGTAAGGGACCCGGGAATGGTTTGGTACTGGTCCCCACAGACCAGATACTATTTCAGGGGGTACATTACGCGGTGGCCTCGATGATTTTAAATCTCACCGAGGTGCGGTTACCAGAGTGGTGCCCCAAAAAGACGGAACAGTTATATCAGGTCCTGTTGACCAAGATGTTTAGACAATTTTATGAGTTCGATTTCGCGGAAATTGATAAAACAAGTTTGTACACCGCACCACATGAAGTTTTGGGTCAGGTGGGGAGGCAAAGAAGGGGTGTTGTGAACGACATGTTCACTGCTTTCAATACAGGTACATCTGTGGTCAACGCTCTAGACAGTGTGGAGCTGCAGACCCAGATTAATGGCTTAAAAACGCAATTAAAAAGCATTCTCACAGATGAAAATAAGGTGGTTGGGTCTGGGTTACACGAGGACCAGGCCATGACTCTCCATTTAAAAGAAATAATAGCTGAACTAGAGAAACATGCGCGTACGGTAAATGCCCTGATTAGGGAAGATCGGAATGCGTCCGATCAGGCTGCGCAGAATGAGGTGTGCGTGCTTTACGGGGCGTGGTTACTGGGCGAGGGCCGCAGTAATTTGGAGGATTTAAAACAAGGCTTGGTCCCGTCCTGGATAAGTAACAAACACCTGCAGGCGCTCCACCCTTTTCAGAACGCATTAAACCCGTGCCAGCTCAGACTAGCTTCAGAAGCATACCCAGTCCCCGTGGACTGCGGACGATCAAACCATACCAT
>JASTWF010001145.1:50364-113995 GCA_030390025.1 Squalus acanthias | reverse complement strand
GAATCTCACCACTAAACGAGACATCACCAGTCTGGACCACACTGGGAACAGTGAATCTCACCACTAAACAGAGATCACCAGTCTGGACCACACTGGAACAGCGAATCTCACCACTAAACGAGAGATCACCAGTCTGGACCACACTGGAACATGAATCTCACCACTAATGGAGACATCACCGGTCTGGACCACACTGGGAACAGCGAATCTCACCACTAAACGAGACATCACCAGTCTGGACCACACTGGGAACAGCGAATCTCACCACGAAACGAGACATCACCAGTCTGGACCACACTGGAAACTGCGAATCTCACCACTAAACGAGACATCACCAGTCTGGACCACACTGGGAACAGCGGAATCTCACCACTAAACGAGACATCACCAGGTCTGGACCACACTGGGAGACAGCGAATCTCAGCACTAAACTGAGACATCACCAGTCTGGACCACACTGGGAACAGTGAATCTCAACACTAAACCAGAGATCACCAGTCTGCGACCACACTGGGAACAGCAAATCTCACCACTTAACAAGAGATCACCAGTCTGGAACCACAACTGGGAACAGCAAAATCTCACCACTAAACAGAGATCACCAGTCTGGACACACTGGGAACAGCGAATCTCCACCACTAAACGAGACATCACCAGTCTGGACACACTGGTAACAGTGAATCTCACCAACTAAACGAGACATCCCATTCTGGACCACACTGGGAACAGCGAATCTCACCACTAATGGAGACATCACCAGTCCTGGACCACACTGGGAACAGCGAATCTCACCACTAAACAGAGATCACCCGGTCTGGACCACACTGGGAACAGTGAATCTCACCACTAAACCAGAGATCAACCAGTCTGGACCACACTGGGAACAGTGAATCTCACACTAAACCAGAGATCACCAGTCTGGACAACACTGGGAACAGTGAATCTCACCACTTAACCGAGAGATCACCTGTCTGGACCACACTGGGAACAGGGAATCTCACACTAAACCAGAGATCACCAGTCTGGACCACACTGGGAACAGCGAATCTCACCACAAACGAGACATCACCAGTCTGGACCACACTGGGAACATGAATCTCACCACTAAACGAGACATCACCAGTCTGGACCACACTGGGAACAGCGAATCTCACCACTAAACCAGACATCACCGTCTGGACCACACTGGAACAGTGAATCTCACCACTAAACCAGAGATCACCAGTCTGGACCACACTGGGAACAGTGAATCTCACCACTAAACGAGAGATCACCAGTCTGGACCACACTGGAACAGTGAATCTCACCACTAAACGAGACATCACCAGTCTGGACCACACTGGGAACAGCGAATCTCACCACTAAACGAGACATCACCAGTCTGGACCACACTGGGAACAGCGAATCTCACCACTAAACGAGACATCACCAGTCTGGACCACACTGGGAACAGCGAATCTCACCACTAAACAGACATCACCAGTCTGGACCACACTGGGAACAGCGAATCTCACACTACTAAACGAGACATCACCAGTCTGGACCACACTGGGAACAGCGAATCTCACCACTAAACGAGACATCACCAGTCTGGACCACACTGGAACAGCGAATCTCACCACTAAACGAGACATCACCAGTCTGGACCACACTGGAACAGCGAATCTCAGCACTAAACGAGACATCACCAGTCTGGACCACACTGGGAACAGCGAATCTCACCACTAAACGAGACATCACCAGTCTGGACCACACTGGGAACAGCGAATCTCACCACTAAACGAGACATCACCAGTCTGGACCACACTGGGAACAGCGAATCTCACCACTAAACGAGACATCACCAGTCTGGACCACACTGGGAACAGTGAATCTCACCACTAAACGAGAGATCACCAGTCTGGACCACACTGGGAACAGCGAATCTCACCACTAAACGAGAGATCACCAGTCTGGACCACACTGGGAACAGTGAATCTCACCACTAAACGAGACATCACCGGTCTGGACCACACTGGGAACAGCGAATCTCACCACTAAAACGAGACATCACCAGTCTGGACCACACTGGGAACAGCGAATCTCACCACTAAACGAGACATCACCAGTCTGGACCACACTGGGAACAGCGAATCTCACCACTAAACGAGAGATCACCAGTCTGGACCACACTGGGAACAGCGAATCTCACCACTAAACGAGAAGATCACCATCTGGACCACACTGGGAACAGCGAATCTCAGCCACTAAATGAGACATCACCAGTCTGGACCACACTGGGAACAGCGAATCTCAACCACTAAACGAGACATCACCAGTCTGGACCACACTGGGAACAGCGAATCTCACCACTAAACGAGACATCACCAGTCTGGACCACACTGGGAACAGCAAATCTCACCACTAAAACGAGACATCACCAGTCTGGACCACACTGGGAACAGCGAATCTCACCACTAAACGAGACATCACCAGTCTGGACCACACTGGGAACAGCGAATCTCACACTTAAACGAGACATCACCAGTCTGGACCACACTGGGAACAGCGAATCTCACCACTAATGGAGACATCACCAGTCTGGACCACACTGGGAACAGCGAATCTCACCACTAAACCAGAGATCACCAGTCTGGACCACACTGGAACAGTGAATCTCACCACTAAACCAGAGATCACCAGTCTGGACCACACTGGGAACAGCGAATCTCACCACTAAACCAGAGATCACCAGTCTGGACCACACTGGGAACAGTGAATCTCACCACTAAACCAGAGATCACCAGTCTGGACCACACTGGGAACAGTGAATCTCACCACTAAACCAGAGATCACCAGCCTGGACCACACACTGGAACAGCGAATCTCACCACTAAACGAGACATCACCAGTCTGGACCACACTGGGAACAGTGAATCTCACCACTAAACGAGACATCACCAGTCTGGACCACACTGGGAACAGTGAATCTCACCACTAAACCAGAGATCACCAGTCTGGACCACACTGGGAACAGTGAATCTCACCACTAAACCAGAGATCACCAGTCTGGACCACACTGGGAACAGTGAATCTCACCACTAAACCAGAGATCACCAGTCTGGACCACACTGGGAACAGTGAATCTCACCACTAAACGAGACATCACCAGTCTGGACCACACTGGAACAGCGAATCTCACCACTAAACGAGAGATCACCAGTCTGGACCACACTGGGAACAGTGAATCTCACCACTAAACCAGAGATCACCAGTCTGGACCACACTGGGAACAGCGAATCTCACCACTAAACGAGACATCACCAGTCTGGACCACACTGGGAACAGTGAATCTCACCACTAAACGAGACATCACCAGTCTGGACCACACTGGGAACAGCGAATCTCACCACTAAACGAGACATCACCAGTCTGGACCACACTGGGAACAGCGAATCTCACCACTAAACGAGACATCACCAGTCTGGACCACACTGGGAACAGCGAATCTCACCACTAAACGAAGATCACCAGTCTGGACCACACTGGAACAGCGAATCCTCACCACTAAATGAGACATCACCAGTCTGGACCACACTGGAACAGCGAATCTCACCACTAAACGAGGAGATCACCAGTCTGGACCACACTGGGAACAGGCAATCTCACCACTAAACAGAGATCACCAGTCTGGACCACACTGGGAACAGCGAATCTCACCACTAACCAGAGATCACCAGTCTGGACCACACTGGAACAGCGAATCTCACCACTAAACCAGAGATCACCAGGTCTGGACCAACACTGGGAACAGTGAATTCTCACCACTAACAGAGATCACCAGTTGGACCACACTGGGAACAGTGAATCTCACCACTAAACCAGAGATCACCAGTCTGGACCACACTGGGAACAGCGAATCTCACCACTAAACCAGAGATCACACCGGTCTGGACAACACTGGAACAGTGAATCTCACCACTAAACCAGAGATCACCAGCTGGACCACACTGGGAACAGCGAATCTCACCACTAAACGAGACATCACCAGTCTGGACCACACTGGAAACAGCGAATCTCACCACTAAACCAGACATCACCAGTCTGGACCACACTGGGAACAGTGAATCTCACCACTAAACCAGAGATCACCGGTCTGGACCACACTGGGAACAGCGAATCTCACCACTAAACCAGACATCACCAGTCTGGACCACACTGGGAACAGCGAATCTCACCACTAAACCAGACATCACCAGTCTGGACCACACTGGGAACAGCGAATCTCACCACTAAACCAGAGATCACCAGTCTGGACCACACTGGAACAGTGAATCTCACCACTAAACCAGAATCACCAGTCTGGACCACACTGGGAACAGCGAATCTCACCACTAAACGAGACATCACCAGTCTGGACCACACTGTAACAGTGAATCTCACCACTAAACGAGACATCACCAGTCTGGACCACACTGGGAACAGCGAATCTCACCACTAAACGAGACATCACCAGTCTGGACCACACTGGGAACAGCGAATCTCACCACTAAACGAGACATCACCAGTCTGGACCACACTGGGAACAGCGAATCTCAGCACTAACGAGACATCACCAGTCTGGACCACACTGGGAACAGCGAATCTCAGCACTAAACGAGACATCACCAGTCTGGACCACACTGGAACAGCGAAATCTCACCACTAACGAGGACATCACCAGTCTGGACCACACTGGGAACAGCAAATCTCACCACTAAACGAGACATCACCAGTCTGGACCACACTGGGAACAGCGAATCTCACCACTAAACGAGACATCACCAGTCTGGACCACACTGGGAACAGCGAATCTCACCACTAAACGAGACATCACCAGTCTGGACCACACTGGGAACAGTGAATCTCACCACTAAACGAGAGATCACCAGTCTGGACCACACTGGGAACAGTGAATCTCACCACTAAACAGAGAATCACCAGTCTGGACCACACTGGGAACAGTGAATCTCACCACTAAACCAGAGATCACCAGTCTGGACCACACTGGGAACAGTGAATCTCACCACTAAACGAGACATCACCAGTCTGGACCACACTGGGAACAGCGAATCTCACCACTAAACGAGACATCACCAGTCTGGACCACACTGGGAACAGCGAATCTCACCACTAAACGAGACATCACCAGTCTGGACCACACTGGGAACAGCGAATCTCACCACTAAACGAGACATCACCAGTCTGGACCACACTGGGAACAGCGAATATCAACACTAAACGAGACATCACCAGTCTGGACCACACTGGGAACAGCGAATCTCACCACTAAACGAGACATCACCAGTCTGGACCACACTGGGAACAGCGAATCTCACCACTAAACGAGACATCACCAGTCTGGACCACACTGGGAACAGCGAATCTCACCACTAAACGAGACATCACCAGTCTGGACCACACTGGGAACAGCGAATCTCACCACTAAACGAGACATCACCAGTCTGGACCACACTGGGAACAGCGAATCTCACCACTAATGGAGACATCACCAGTCTGGACCACACTGGGAACAGCGAATCTCACCACTAAACGAGACATCACCTGTCTGGACCACACTGGGAACAGTGAATCTCACCACGAAACGAGAATCACCAGTCTGTACCACACTGGGAACAGCGAATCTCACCACTAAACAGAGATCACCAGTCTGGACCACACTGGGAACAGTGAATCTCACCACTAACGAGACATCACCAGTCTGGACCACACTGGGAACAGCGAATCTCACCACAAACTAGACATCACCAATCTGGACCACACTGGGAACAGCGAATCTCACCACTAAACGAGACATCACCAGTCTGGACCACACTGGAACAGCGAATCTCACCACTAAACGAGACATCACCAGTCTGGACCACACTGGTAACTGCGAATTCTCACCACTAAACTAGACATCACCAGTCTGGACCACACTGGGAACAGCGAATCTCACCACTAAACGAGACATCACCAGTCTGGACCACACTGGGAACAGCGAATATCACCACTAAACGAGACATCACCAGTCTGGACCACACTGGGAACAGCAAATCTCACCACTAAACGAGACATCACCAGTCTGGACCACACTGGGAACAGCGAATCTCACCACTAAACGAGAATCACCAGTCTGGACCACACTGGGAACAGCGAATCTCACCACTAAACGAGACATCACCAGTCTGGACCACACTGGGAACAGCGAATCTCACCACTAAACAGAGACATCACCAGTCTGGACCACACTGGGAACAGCGAATCTCACCACTAAACGAGAGATCACCAGTCTGGACCACACTGGGAACAGCGAATCTCACCACTAAACCAGAGAATCACCAGTCTGGACCACACTGGGAACAGTGAATCTCACCACTAAACCAGAGAATCACCAGTCTGGACCACACTGGGAACAGTGAATCTCAGCACTAAACGAGACATCACCAGTCTGGACCACACTGGGAACAGCGAATCTCACCACTAAACGAGACATCACCAGTCTGGACCACACTGGGAACAGCGAATCTCACCACTAAACGAGACATCACCAGTCTGGACCACACTGGGACAGCGAATCTCACCACTAAACGAGACATCACCAGTCTGGACCACACTGGGAACAGCGAATCTCACCACTAAACCAGACATCACCAGTCTGGACCACACTGGGAACAGTGAATCTCACCACTAACCGAGAGATCACCAGTCTGGACCACACTGGGAACAGCGAATCTCACCACTAAACGAGAGATCACCAGTCTGGACCACACTGGGAACAGTGAATCTCACCACTAAACGAGACATCACCAGTCTGGACCACACTGGGAACAGCGAATCTCACCACTAAACGAGACATCACCAGTCTGGACCACACTGGGAACAGCGAATCTCACCACTAAACGAGACATCACCAGTCTGGACCACACTGGGAACAGCGAATCTCACCACTAAACGAGACATCACCAGTCTGGACCACACTGGGAACAGCGAATCTCACCACTAAACGAGACATCACCAGTCTGGACCACACTGGGAACAGCGAATCTCACCACTAAACGAGACATCACCAGTCTGGACCACACTGGGAACAGCGAATCTCACCACTAAACGAGACATCACCAGTCTGGACCACACTGGGAACAGCGAATCTCACCACTAAACGAGACATCACCAGTCTGGACCACACTGGGAACAGCGAATCTCACCACTAAACGAGACATCACCAGTCTGGACCACACTGGGAACAGCGAATCTCACCACTAAACGAGACATCACCAGTCTGGACCACACTGGGAACAGCGAATCTCACCACTAAACGAGACATCACCAGTCTGGACCACACTGGGAACAGCGAATCTCACCACTAAACCGAGAGATCACCAGTCTGGACCACACTGGGAACAGCGAATCTCACCACTAAACGAGAGATCACCAGTCTGGACCACACTGGGAACAGCGAATCTCACCACTAAACGAGACATCACCAGTCTGGACCACACTGGGAACAGCGAATCTCACCACTAAACGAGAGATCACCAGTCTGGACCACACTGGGAACAGCGAATCTCACCACTAAACCAGAGATCACCAGTCTGGACCACACTGGGAACAGCGAATCTCACCACTAAACGAGACATCACCAGTCTGGACCACACTGGGAACAGCGAATCTCACCACTAAACGAGACATCACCAGTCTGGACCACACTGGGAACAGTGAATCTCACCACTAAACCAGAGATCACCAGTCTGGACCACACTGGGAACAGCGAATCTCACCACTAAACGAGACATCACCAGTCTGGACCACACTGGGAACAGCGAATCTCACCACTAAACGAGACATCACCAGTCTGGACCACACTGGGAACAGCGAATCTCACCACTAAACGAGAGATCACCAGTCTGGACCACACTGGGAACAGCGAATCTCACCACTAAACGAGACATCACCAGTCTGGACCACACTGGGAACAGCGAATATCAACACTAAACGAGACATCACCAGTCTGGACCACACTGGGAACAGCGAATCTCACCACTAAACGAGACATCACCAGTCTGGACCACACTGGGAACAGCGAATCTCACCACTAAACGAGACATCACCAGTCTGGACCACACTGGGAACAGCGAATCTCACCACTAAACGAGACATCACCAGTCTGGACCACACTGGGAACAGCGAATCTCACCACTAAACGAGACATCACCAGTCTGGACCACACTGGGAACAGCGAATCTCACCACTAAACGAGAGATCACCAGTCTGGACCACACTGGGAACAGCGAATCTCACCACTAAACGAGACATCACCAGTCTGGACCACACTGGGAACAGCGAATCTCACCACTAAACGAGACATCACCAGTCTGGACCACACTGGGAACAGCGAATCTCACCACTAAACGAGACATCACCAGTCTGGACCACACTGGGAACAGCGAATCTCACCACTAAACGAGACATCACCAGTCTGGACCACACTGGGAACAGCGAATCTCACACTAAACGAGACATCACCAGTCTGGACCACACTGGGAACAGTGAATCTCACCACTAAACGAGAGATCACCAGGTCTGGACCACACTGGGAACAGTGAATCTCACCACTAAACGAGAGATCACCAGTCTGGACCACACTGGGAACAGCGAATCTCACCACTAAACGAGACATCACCAGTCTGGACCACACTGGGAACAGCGAATCTCACCACTAAACGAGACATCACCAGTCTGGACCACACTGGGAACAGCGAATCTCACCACTAAACGAGACATCACCAGTCTGGACCACACTGGGAACAGCGAATCTCACCACTAAACGAGACATCACCAGTCTGGACCACACTGGGAACAGCGAATCTCACCACTAAACGAGACATCACCAGTCTGGACCACACTGGGAACAGCGAATCTCACCACTAAACGAGACATCACCAGTCTGGACCACACTGGGAACAGCGAATCTCACCACTAAACGAGACATCACCAGTCTGGACCACACTGGGAACAGCGAATCTCACCACTAAACGAGACATCACCAGTCTGGACCACACTGGGAACAGCGAATCTCACCACTAAACGAGACATCACCAGTCTGGACCACACTGGGAACAGCGAATCTCACCACTAAACGAGACTTCACCAGTCTGGACCACACTGGGAACAGCGAATCTCACCACTAAACGAGACATCACCGTCTGGACCACACTGGGAACAGCGAATATCAACACTAAACGAGACATCACCAGTCTGGACCACACTGGGAACAGCTGAATCTCACCACTAAACAGAGATCACCAGTCTGGACCACACTGGGAACAGCGAATCTCACCACTAAACGAGACATCACCAGTCTGGACCACACTGGGAACAGCGAATCTCACCACTAACGAGACATCACCAGTCTGGACCACACTGGGAACAGCGAATCTCACCACTAAACGAGACATCACCAGTCTGGACCACACTGGGAACAGTGAATCTCACCACTAAACCAGAGAATCACCAGTCTGGACCACACTGGGAACAGTGAATCTCACCACTAAACCGAGAGATCACCAGTCTGGACCACACTGGGAACAGCGAATCTCACCACTAAACGAGATCACCAGTCTGGACCACACTGGGAACAGTGAATCTCACCACTAAACGAGACATCACCAGTCTGGACCACACTGGGAACAGCGAATCTCACCACTAAACGAGACATCACCAGTCTGGACCACACTGGGAACAGCGAATCTCACCACTAAACGAGACATCACCAGTCTGGACCACACTGGGAACAGCGAATCTCACCACTAAACGAGACATCACCAGTCTGGACCACACTGGGAACAGCGAATCTCACCACTAAACGAGACATCACCAGTCTGGACCACACTGGGAACAGCGAATCTCACCACTAAACGAGACATCACCAGTCTGGACCACACTGGGAACAGTGAATCTCACCACTAAACGAGACATCACCAGTCTGGACCACACTGGGAACAGCGAATCTCACCACTAAACGAGACATCACCAGTCTGGACCACACTGGGAACAGCGAATCTCACCACTAAACGAGACATCACCAGTCTGGACCACACTGGGAACAGCGAATCTCACCACTAAACGAGACATCACCAGTCTGGACCACACTGGGAACAGCGAATCTCACCACTAAACGAGACATCACCAGTCTGGACCACACTGGGAACAGCGAATCTCACCACTAAACGAGACATCACCAGTCTGGACCACACTGGGAACAGCGAATCTCACCACTAAACGAGACATCACCAGTCTGGACCACACTGGGAACAGCGAATCTCACACTAAACGAGACATCACCAGTCTGGACCACACTGGGAACAGCGAATCTCACCACTAAACGAGACATCACCAGTCTGGACCACACTGGGAACAGCGAATCTCACCACTAAACGAGACATCACCAGTCTGGACCACACTGGGAACAGCGAATCTCACCACTAAACGAGACATCACCAGTCTGGACCACACTGGGAACAGCGAATCTCACCACTAAACGAGACATCACCAGTCTGGACCACACTGGGAACAGCGAATCTCACCACTAAACGAGACATCACCAGTCTGGACCACACTGGGAACAGCGAATCTCACCACTAAACGAGACATCACCAGTCTGGACCACACTGGGAACAGCGAATCTCACCACTAAACGAGAGATCACCAGTCTGGACCACACTGGGAACAGCGAATCTCACCACTAAACGAGACATCACCAGTCTGGACCACACTGGGAACAGCGAATCTCACCACTAAACGAGACATCACCAGTCTGGACCACACTGGGAACAGTGAATCTCACCACTAAACGAGACATCACCAGTCTGGACCACACTGGGAACAGCGAATCTCACCACTAAACGAGACATCACCAGTCTGGACCACACTGGGAACAGCGAATCTCACCACTAAACGAGACATCACCAGTCTGGACCACACTGGGAACAGTGAATCTCACCACTAAACGAGACATCACCAGTCTGGACCACACTGGGAACAGCGAATCTCACCACTAAACGAGACATCACCAGTCTGGACCACACTGGGAACAGCGAATCTCACCACTAAACGAGAGATCACCAGTCTGGACCACACTGGGAACAGTGAATCTCACCACTAAACGAGAGATCACCAGTCTGGACCACACTGGGAACAGCGAATCTCACCACTAAACCAGAGATCACCAGTCTGGACCACACTGGGAACAGCGAATCTCACCACTAAACCAGAGATCACCAGTCTGGACCACACTGGGAACAGCGAATCTCACCACTAAACCAGACATCACCAGTCTGGACCACACTGGGAACAGCGAATCTCACCACTAAACGAGAGATCACCAGTCTGGACCACACTGGGAACAGTGAATCTCACCACTAAACGAGAGATCACCAGTCTGGACCACACTGGGAACAGCGAATCTCACCACTAAAACGAGACATCACCAGTCTGGACCACACTGGGAACAGCGAATCTCACCACTAAACGAGACATCACCAGTCTGGACCACACTGGGAACAGTGAATCTCACCACTAAACGAGACATCACCAGTCTGGACCACACTGGGAACAGCGAATCTCACCACTAAACGAGACATCACCAGTCTGGACCACACTGGGAACAGCGAATCTCACCACTAAACGAGACATCACCAGTCTGGACCACACTGGGAACAGTGAATCTCACCACTAAACAGAGAATCACCAGTCTGGACCACACTGGGAACAGCGAATCTCACCACTAAACGAGACATCACCAGTCTGGACCACACTGGGAACAGCGAATCTCACCACTAAACGAGACATCACCAGTCTGGACCACACTGGGAACAGCGAATCTCACCACTAAACGAGACATCACCAGTCTGGACCACACTGGGAACAGCGAATCTCACCACTAAACGAGACATCACCAGTCTGGACCACACTGGGAACAGCGAATCTCAGCACTAAACGAGACATCACCAGTCTGGACCACACTGGGAACAGCGAATCTCACCACTAAACGAGACATCACCAGTCTGGACCACACTGGGAACAGCGAATCTCACCACTAAACGAGACATCACCAGTCTGGACCACACTGGGAACAGCGAATCTCACCACTAAACGAGACATCACCAGTCTGGACCACACTGGGAACAGCGAATCTCACCACTAAACGAGACATCACCAGTCTGGACCACACTGGGAACAGCGAATCTCACCACTAAACAGAGATCACCAGTCTGGACCACACTGGGAACAGCGAATCTCACCACTAAACGAGAGATCACCAGTCTGGACCACACTGGGAACAGTGAATCTCACCACTAAACGAGACATCACCAGTCTGGACCACACTGGGAACAGCGAATCTCACCACTAAACGAGACATCACCAGTCTGGACCACACTGGGAACAGCGAATCTCACCACTAAACGAGACATCACCAGTCTGGACCACACTGGGAACAGCGAATCTCACCACTAAACGAGACATCACCAGTCTGGACCACACTGGGAACAGTGAATCTCACCACTAAACGAGACATCACCAGTCTGGACCACACTGGGAACAGCGAATCTCACCACTAAACGAGACATCACCAGTCTGGACCACACTGGGAACAGCTGAATCTCACCACTAAACGAGACATCACCAGTCTGGACCACACTGGGAACAGCGAATCTCACCACTAAACGAGAGATCACCAGTCTGGACCACACTGGGAACAGCGAATCTCACCACTAAACGAGACATCACCAGTCTGGACCACACTGGGAACAGCGAATCTCACCACTAAACGAGACATCACCAGTCTGGACCACACTGGGAACAGCGAATCTCACCACTAAACGAGACATCACCGTCTGGACCACACTGGGAACAGTGAATCTCACCACTAAACGAGAGATCACCAGTCTGGACCACACTGGGAACAGCGAATCTCACCACTAAACGAGACATCACCAGTCTGGACCACACTGGGAACAGTGAATCTCACCACTAAACGAGACATCACCAGTCTGGACCACACTGGGAACAGCGAATCTCACCACTAAACGAGACATCACCAGTCTGGACCACACTGGGAACAGCGAATCTCACCACTAAACGAGAGATCACCAGTCTGGACCACACTGGGAACAGCGAATCTCACCACTAAACGAGACATCACCAGTCTGGACCACACTGGGAACAGCGAATCTCACCACTAAACGAGACATCACCAGTCTGGACCACACTGGGAACAGCGAATCTCACCACTAAACGAGAGATCACCAGTCTGGACCACACTGGGAACAGCGAATCTCACCACTAAACGAGACATCACCAGTCTGGACCACACTGGGAACAGCGAATCTCACCACTAAACGAGACATCACCAGTCTGGACCACACTGGGAACAGCGAATCTCACCACTAAACGAGACATCACCAGTCTGGACCACACTGGGAACAGTGAATCTCACCACTAAACGAGACATCACCAGTCTGGACCACACTGGGAACAGCGAATCTCAACCACTAAACGAGACATCACCAGTCTGGACCACACTGGGAACAGTGAATCTCACCACTAAACGAGACATCACCAGTCTGGACCACACTGGGAACAGCTGAATCTCACCACGAAACGAGACATCACCAGTCTGGACCACACTGGGGAACAGCGAATCTCACCACTAAACGAAGATCACCGGTCTGGACCACACTGGGAACAGCGAATCTCACCACTAAAGAGACATCACCAGTCTGGACCACACTGGGAACAGCGAATCTCACCACTAAACCGAGACATCACCAGTCTGGACCACACTGGGAACAGGAATCTCACCACTAAACGAGACATCACCAGTCTGGACCACACTGGAACAGCGAATCTCACCACTAAACGAGACATCACCAGTCTGGACCACACTGGGAACAGCGAATCTCACCACTAAACGAGACATCACCAGTCTGGACCACACTGGGAACAGCGAATCTCACACTAACGAGACATCACCAGTCTGGACCACACTGGGAACAGCGAATCTCACCACTAAACGAGACATCACCAGTCTGGACCACACTGGGAACAGCGAATCTCACCACTAAACGAGACATCACCAGTCTGGACCACACTGGGAACAGCGAATCTCACCACTAAACGAGACATCACCAGTCTGGACCACACTGGGAACAGCGAATCTCACCACTAAACGAGACATCACCAGTCTGGACCACACTGGGAACAGCGAATCTCACCACTAAACGAGACATCACCAGTCTGGACCACACTGGGAACAGCGAATCTCACCACTAAACGAGACATCACCAGTCTGGACCACACTGGGAACAGCGAATCTCACACTAAACGAGACATCACCAGTCTGGACCACACTGGGAACAGCGAATCTCACCACTAAACGAGACATCACCAGTCTGGACCACACTGGGAACAGCGAATCTCACCACTAAACGAGACATCACCAGTCTGGACCACACTGGGAACAGCGAATCTCACCACTAAACGAGAGATCACCAGTCTGGACCACACTGGGAACAGCGAATCTCACCACTAAACAGAGACATCACCAGTCTGGACCACACTGGGAACAGCGAATCTCACCACTAAACGAGACATCACCAGTCTGGACCACACTGGGAACAGCGAATCTCACCACTAAACGAGACATCACCAGTCTGGACCACACTGGGAACAGCGAATCTCACCACTAAACGAGACATCACCAGTCTGGACCACACTGGGAACAGCGAATCTCACCACTAAACGAGACATCACCAGTCTGGACCACACTGGGAACAGCGAATCTCACCACTAAACGAGACATCACCAGTCTGGACCACACTGGGAACAGCGAATCTCACCACTAAACGAGACATCACCAGTCTGGACCACACTGGGAACAGCGAATCTCACCACTAAACGAGACATCACCAGTCTGGACCACACTGGGAACAGCGAATCTCACCACTAAACGAGACATCACCAGTCTGGACCACACTGGGAACAGCGAATCTCACCACTAAACGAGACATCACCAGTCTGGACCACACTGGGAACAGCGAATCTCACCACTAAACGAGACATCACCAGTCTGGACCACACTGGGAACAGCGAATCTCACCACTAAACGAGAGATCACCAGTCTGGACCACACTGGGAACAGTGAATCTCACCACTAAACGAGACATCACCAGTCTGGACCACACTGGGAACAGCGAATCTCACCACTAAACGAGACATCACCAGTCTGGACCACACTGGGAACAGTGAATCTCACCACTAAACGAGACATCACCAGTCTGGACCACACTGGGAACAGCGAATCTCACCACTAAACGAGACATCACCAGTCTGGACCACACTGGGAACAGCGAATCTCACCACTAAACGAGACATCACCAGTCTGGACCACACTGGGAACAGCTGAATCTCACCACTAAACGAGACATCACCAGTCTGGACCACACTGGGAACAGTGAATCTCACCACTAAACGAGACATCACCAGTCTGGACCACACTGGGAACAGCGAATCTCACCACTAAACGAGACATCACCAGTCTGGACCACACTGGGAACAGCGAATCTCACCACTAAACGAGACATCACCAGTCTGGACCACACTGGGAACAGCGAATCTCACCACTAAACCAGAGATCACCAGTCTGGACCACACTGGGAACAGTGAATCTCAGCACTAAACGAGACATCACCAGTCTGGACCACACTGGGAACAGCGAATCTCACCACTAAACGAGACATCACCAGTCTGGACCACACTGGGAACAGCGAATCTCACCACTAAACGAGACATCACCAGTCTGGACCACACTGGGAACAGCGAATCTCACCACTAAACGAGAGATCACCAGTCTGGACCACACTGGGAACAGCGAATCTCACCACTAAACGAGACATCACCAGTCTGGACCACACTGGGAACAGCGAATCTCAGCACTAAACGAGACATCACCAGTCTGGACCACACTGGGAACAGCGAATCTCACCACTAAACGAGACATCACCAGTCTGGACCACACTGGGAACAGCGAATCTCACCACTAAACGAGACATCACCAGTCTGGACCACACTGGGAACAGCGAATCTCACCACTAAACGAGACATCACCAGTCTGGACCACACTGGGAACAGCGAATCTCACCACTAAACGAGACATCACCAGTCTGGACCACACTGGGAACAGCGAATCTCACCACTAAACGAGACTCACCAGTCTGGACCACACTGGGAACAGTGAATCTCACCACTAAACGAGACATCACCAGTCTGGACCACACTGGGAACAGCGAATCTCACCACTAAACGAGACATCACCAGTCTGGACCACACTGGGAACAGCGAATCTCACCACTAAACGAGACATCACCAGTCTGGACCACACTGGGAACAGCGAATCTCACCACTAAACGAGACATCACCAGTCTGGACCACACTGGGAACAGCGAATCTCACCACTAAACGAGACATCACCAGTCTGGACCACACTGGGAACAGCGAATCTCACCACTAAACGAGACATCACCAGTCTGGACCACACTGGGAACAGCGAATCTCACCACTAAACGAGACATCACCAGTCTGGACCACACTGGGAACAGCGAATCTCACCACTAAACGAGACATCACCAGTCTGGACCACACTGGGAACAGCGAATCTCACCACTAAACGAGACATCACCAGTCTGGACCACACTGGGAACAGCGAATCTCACCACTAAACGAGAGATCACCAGGTCTGGACCACACTGGGAACAGCGAATCTCACCACTAAACGAGACATCACCAGTCTGGACCACACTGGGAACAGCGAATCTCACCACTAAACGAGACATCACCAGTCTGGACCACACTGGGAACAGCGAATCTCACCACTAAACGAGACATCACCAGTCTGGACCACACTGGGAACAGCGAATCTCACCACGAAACGAGACATCACCAGTCTGGACCACACTGGGAACAGCGAATCTCACCACTAAACGAGACATCACCTGTCTGGACCACACTGGGAACAGTGAATCTCACCACTAAACGAGACATCACCAGTCTGGACCACACTGGGAACAGCGAATCTCACCACTAAACGAGACATCACCAGTCTGGACCACACTGGGAACAGCGAATCTCACCACTAAACGAGACATCACCAGTCTGGACCACACTGGGAACAGCGAATCTCACCACTAAACGAGAGATCACCAGTCTGGACCACACTGGGAACAGCGAATCTCACCACTAAACGAGACATCACCAGTCTGGACCACACTGGGAACAGCGAATCTCACCACTAAACGAGACATCACCAGTCTGGACCACACTGGGAACAGCGAATCTCACCACTAAACGAGACATCACCAGTCTGGACCACACTGGGAACAGCGAATCTCACCACTAAACGAGACATCACCAGTCTGGACCACACTGGGAACAGCGAATCTCAACACTAAACGAGACATCACCAGTCTGGACCACACTGGGAACAGCGAATCTCACCACTAAACGAGACATCACCAGTCTGGACCACACTGGGAACAGCGAATCTCACCACTAAACGAGACATCACCAGTCTGGACCACACTGGGAACAGCGAATCTCACCACTAAACGAGACATCACCAGTCTGGACCACACTGGGAACAGCGAATCTCACCACTAAACGAGACATCACCAGTCTGGACCACACTGGGAACAGCGAATCTCACCACTAAACGAGACATCACCAGTCTGGACCACACTGGGAACAGCGAATCTCACACTAAACGAGACATCACCAGTCTGGACCACACTGGGAACAGCGAATCTCACCACTAAACGAGACATCACCAGTCTGGACCACACTGGGAACAGCGAATCTCACCACTAAACGAGACATCACCAGTCTGGACCACACTGGGAACAGCGAATCTCACCACTAAACCAGAGATCACCAGTCTGGACCACACTGGGAACAGTGAATCTCACCACTAAACGAGACATCACCAGTCTGGACCACACTGGGAACAGCGAATCTCACCACTAAACGAGACATCACCAGTCTGGACCACACTGGGAACAGCGAATCTCACCACTAAACGAGACATCACCAGTCTGGACCACACTGGGAACAGCGAATCTCACCACTAAACGAGACATCACCAGTCTGGACCACACTGGGAACAGCGAATCTCACCACTAAACGAGACATCACCTGTCTGGACCACACTGGGAACAGCGAATCTCACCACTAAACGAGACATCACCAGTCTGGACCACACTGGGAACAGTGAATCTCACCACTAAACGAGACATCACCAGTCTGGACCACACTGGGAACAGCGAATCTCACCACTAAACGAGACATCACCAGTCTGGACCACACTGGGAACAGTGAATCTCACCACTAAACGAGACATCACCAGTCTGGACCACACTGGGAACAGCGAATCTCAGCACTAAACGAGACATCACCAGTCTGGACCACACTGGAACAGTGAATCTCACCACTAAACGAGACATCACCAGTCTGGACCACACTGGGAACAGTGAATCACACACTAAACGAGAGATCACCGTCTGGACCACACTGGGAACAGCGAATCTCACCACTAAACCAGAGATCACCAGTCTGGACCACACTGGGAACAGTGAATCTCACCACTAAACCAGAGACATCACCGGTCTGGACCACACTGGGAACAGTGAATCTCACCACTAACCAGAGACATCACCAGTCTGGACCACACACTGGGAACAGCGAATCTCAGCAGCTAAACGAGTACATCACCAGTCTGGACCCACACTGGAAAAACTGCGAATTCTCACCACTAAAACGAGAACATCAACCAGGTCTGGACCACACTGGGAACAGCGAATCTCACCACTAAACGAGACATCACAGTCTGGACCACAACTGGGAACAGCGAAATCTCAGCACTAACGAGACATCACCAGTCTGGACCACACTGGGAACAGCGAATCTCAACACTAAACGAGACATCACCAGTCTGGACCACACTGGGAACAGCGAATCTCACCACTAAACGAGACATCACCAGTCTGGACCACACTGGGAACAGCGAATCTCACCACTAAACGAGACATCACCAGTCTGGACCACACTGGGAACAGCGAATCTCACCACTAAACGAGACATCACCAGTCTGGACCACACTGGGAACAGCGAATCTCACCACTAAACGAGACATCACCAGTCTGGACCACACTGGGAACAGCGAATCTCACCACTAAACGAGACATCACCAGTCTGGACCACACTGGGAACAGCGAATCTCACCACTAAACGAGACATCACCAGTCTGGACCACACTGGGAACAGCGAATCTCACCACTAAACGAGACATCACCAGTCTGGACCACACTGGGAACAGCGAATCTCACCACTAAACGAGACATCACCAGTCTGGACCACACTGGGAACAGCGAATCTCACCACTAAACGAGACATCACCAGTCTGGACCACACTGGGAATCTCACACTAAACGAGACATCACCAGTCTGGACCACACTGGGAACAGCGAATCTCACCACTAAACGAGACATCACCAGTCTGGACCACACTGGGAACAGCGAATCTCACCACTAAACGAGACATCACCAGTCTGGACCACACTGGGAACAGCGAATCTCACCACTAAACGAGACATCACCTGTCTGGACCACACTGGGAACAGAGAATCTCACCACTAAACGAGACATCACCAGTCTGGACCACACTGGGAACAGTCGAATCTCAGCCACTAAACGAGACATCACCAGTCTGGACCACACTGGAACAGCGAATCTCACCACTAAACGAGACATCACCAGTCTGGACCACACTGGGAACAGCGAATCTCACCACTAAAACGAGACATCACCAGTCTGGACCACACTGGAACAGCTGAATCTCACCACTAAACGAGACATCACCAGTCTGGACCACACTGGGAACAGCGAATCTCACCACTAAACGAGACATCACCAGTCTGGACCACACTGGGAACAGCGAATCTCACCACTAAACGAGACATCACCAGTCTGGACCACACTGGGAACAGCGAATCTCACCACTAAACGAGACATCACCAGTCTGGACCACACTGGGAACAGCGAATCTCACCACTAAACGAGACATCACCAGTCTGGACCACACTGGGAACAGCGAATCTCACCACTAAACGAGACATCACCAGTCTGGACCACACTGGGAACAGCGAATCTCAACACTAAACGAGACATCACCAGTCTGGACCACACTGGGAACAGTGAATCTCACCACTAAACGAGACATCACCAGTCTGGACCACACTGGGAACAGCGAATCTCACCACTAAACGAGACATCACCAGTCTGGACCACACTGGGAACAGTGAATCTCACCACTAAACGAGACATCACCAGTCTGGACCACACTGGGAACAGCGAATCTCACCACTAAACGAGACATCACCAGTCTGGACCACACTGGGAACAGCGAATCTCACCACTAAACGAGACATCACCAGTCTGGACCACACTGGGAACAGCGAATCTCACCACTAAACGAGACATCACCAGTCTGGACCACACTGGGAACAGTGAATCTCAGCACTAAATGAGAGATCACCAGTCTGGACCACACTGGGAACAGCGAATCTCACCACTAAACCAGAGATCACCGGTCTGGACCACACTGGGAACAGTGAATCTCACCACTAAACGAGACATCACCAGTCTGGACCACACTGGGAACAGCGAATCTCACCACTAAACGAGACATCACCAGTCTGGACCACACTGGGAACAGCGAATCTCACCACTAAACGAGACATCACCAGTCTGGACCACACTGGGAACAGCGAATCTCACCACTAAACGAGACATCACCAGTCTGGACCACACTGGGAACAGCGAATCTCACCACTAAACGAGACATCACCAGTCTGGACCACACTGGGAACAGCGAATCTCACCACTAAACGAGACATCACCAGTCTGGACCACACTGGGAACAGCGAATCTCACCACTAAACGAGACATCACCAGTCTGGACCACACTGGGAACAGCGAATCTCACCACTAAACGAGACATCACCAGTCTGGACCACACTGGGAACAGCGAATCTCACCACTAAACGAGACATCACCAGTCTGGACCACACTGGGAACAGCGAATCTCACCACTAAACGAGACATCACCAGTCTGGACCACACTGGGAACAGCGAATCTCACCACTAAACGAGACATCACCAGTCTGGACCACACTGGGAACAGCGAATCTCACCACTAAACGAGACATCACCAGTCTGGACCACACTGGGAACAGCGAATCTCACCACTAAACGAGACATCACCAGTCTGGACCACACTGGGAACAGCGAATCTCACACTAAACGAGACATCACCAGTCTGGACCACACTGGGAACAGTGAATCTCACCACTAAACGAGACATCACCAGTCTGGACCACACTGGGAACAGCGAATCTCACCACTAAACGAGACATCACCAGTCTGGACCACACTGGGAACAGTGAATCTCACCACTAAACGAGACATCACCAGTCTGGACCACACTGGGAACAGCGAATCTCACCACTAAACGAGACATCACCAGTCTGGACCACACTGGGAACAGTGAATCTCACCACTAAACGAGACATCACCAGTCTGGACCACACTGGGAACAGCGAATCTCACCACTAAACGAGACATCACCAGTCTGGACCACACTGGGAACAGCGAATCTCACCACTAAACGAGACATCACCAGTCTGGACCACACTGGGAACAGCGAATCTCACCACTAAACGAGACATCACCAGTCTGGACCACACTGGGAACAGCGAATCTCACCACTAAACGAGACATCACCAGTCTGGACCACACTGGGAACAGCGAATCTCACCACTAAACGAGACATCACCAGTCTGGACCACACTGGGAACAGCGAATCTCACCACTAAACGAGACATCACCAGTCTGGACCACACTGGGAACAGCGAATCTCACCACTAAACGAGACATCACCAGTCTGGACCACACTGGGAACAGCGAATCTCACCACTAAACGAGACATCACCAGTCTGGACCACACTGGGAACAGCGAATCTCACCACTAAACGAGACATCACCAGTCTGGACCACACTGGGAACAGCGAATCTCACCACTAAACGAGACATCACCAGTCTGGACCACACTGGGAACAGCGAATCTCACCACTAAACGAGACATCACCAGTCTGGACCACACTGGGAACAGCGAATCTCACCACTAAACGAGACATCACCAGTCTGGACCACACTGGGAACAGCGAATCTCACCACTAAACGAGACATCACCAGTCTGGACCACACTGGGAACAGCGAATCTCACCACTAAACGAGACATCACCAGTCTGGACCACACTGGGAACAGCGAATCTCACCACTAAACGAGACATCACCAGTCTGGACCACACTGGGAACAGTGAATCTCACCACTAAACGAGACATCACCAGTCTGGACCACACTGGGAACAGTGAATCTCACCACTAAACGAGACATCACCAGTCTGGACCACACTGGGAACAGCGAATCTCACCACTAAACGAGACATCACCAGTCTGGACCACACTGGGAACAGCGAATCTCACCACTAAACGAGACATCACCAGTCTGGACCACACTGGGAACAGCGAATCTCACCACTAAACGAGACATCACCTGTCTGGACCACACTGGGAACAGCGAATCTCACCACTAAACGAGACATCACCAGTCTGGACCACACTGGGAACAGCGAATCTCACCACTAAACGAGACATCACCAGTCTGGACCACACTGGGAACAGCGAATCTCAGCACTAAACGAGACATCACCAGTCTGGACCACACTGGGAACAGCGAATCTCACCACTAAACGAGACATCACCAGTCTGGACCACACTGGGAACAGCGAATCTCACCACTAAACGAGACATCACCAGTCTGGACCACACTGGGAACAGCGAATCTCACCACTAAACGAGACATCACCAGTCTGGACCACACTGGGAACAGCGAATCTCACCACTAAACGAGACATCACCAGTCTGGACCACACTGGGAACAGCGAATCTCACCACTAAACGAGACATCACCAGTCTGGACCACACTGGGAACAGTGAATCTCACCACTAAACCAGAGATCACCAGTCTGGACCACACTGGGAACAGTGAATCTCACCACTAAACAGAGATCACCAGTCTGGACCACACTGGGAACAGTGAATCTCACCACTAAACCAGAGATCACCAGTCTGGACCACACTGGGAACAGTGAATCTCACCACTAAACCAGAGATCACCAGTCTGGACCACACTGGGAACAGTGAATCTCACCACTAAACGAGACATCACCAGTCTGGACCACACTGGGAACAGCGAATCTCACCACTAAACGAGACATCACCAGTCTGGACCACACTGGGAACAGCGAATCTCACCACTAAACGAGACATCACCAGTCTGGACCACACTGGGAACAGCGAATCTCACCACTAAACGAGACATCACCAGTCTGGACCACACTGGGAACAGCGAATCTCACCACTAAACGAGACATCACCAGTCTGGACCACACTGGGAACAGCGAATCTCACCACTAAACGAGACATCACCAGTCTGGACCACACTGGGAACAGCGAATCTCACCACTAAACGAGACATCACCAGTCTGGACCACACTGGGAACAGCGAATCTCACCACTAAACGAGACATCACCAGTCTGGACCACACTGGGAACAGCGAATCTCACCACTAAACGAGACATCACCAGTCTGGACCACACTGGGAACAGCGAATCTCACCACTAAACGAGACATCACCAGTCTGGACCACACTGGGAACAGCGAATCTCACCACTAAACGAGACATCACCAGTCTGGACCACACTGGGAACAGCGAATCTCACCACTAAACGAGACATCACCAGTCTGGACCACACTGGGAACAGCGAATCTCACCACTAAACGAGACATCACCAGTCTGGACCACACTGGGAACAGCGAATCTCACCACTAAACGAGACATCACCAGTCTGGACCACACTGGGAACAGCGAATCTCACCACTAAACGAGACATCACCAGTCTGGACCACACTGGGAACAGCGAATCTCACCACTAAACGAGACATCACCAGTCTGGACCACACTGGGAACAGCGAATCTCACCACTAAACGAGACATCACCAGTCTGGACCACACTGGGAACAGCGAATCTCACCACTAAACGAGACATCACCAGTCTGGACCACACTGGGAACAGCGAATCTCACCACTAAACGAGACATCACCAGTCTGGACCACACTGGGAACAGCGAATCTCACCACTAAACGAGACATCACCAGTCTGGACCACACTGGGAACAGCGAATCTCACCACTAAACGAGACATCACCAGTCTGGACCACACTGGGAACAGCGAATCTCACCACTAAACGAGACATCACCAGTCTGGACCACACTGGGAACAGCGAATCTCACCACTAAACGAGACATCACCAGTCTGGACCACACTGGGAACAGTGAATCTCACCACTAAACGAGACATCACCAGTCTGGACCACACTGGGAACAGCGAATCTCACCACTAAACGAGAGATCACCAGTCTGGACCACACTGGGAACAGTGAATCTCACCACTAAACCAGAGATCACCAGTCTGGACCACACTGGGAACAGTGAATCTCACCACTAAACAGAGATCACCAGTCTGGACCACACTGGGAACAGCGAATCTCACCACTAAACGAGACATCACCAGTCTGGACCACACTGGGAACAGCGAATCTCACCACTAAACGAGACATCACCAGTCTGGACCACACTGGGAACAGTGAATCTCACCACTAAACGAGACATCACCAGTCTGGACCACACTGGGAACAGCGAATCTCAGCACTAAACGAGACATCACCAGTCTGGACCACACTGGGAACAGCGAATCTCACCACTAAACGAGACATCACCAGTCTGGACCACACTGGGAACAGCGAATCTCACCACTAAACGAGACATCACCAGTCTGGACCACACTGGGAACAGCGAATCTCACCACTAAACGAGACATCACCAGTCTGGACCACACTGGGAACAGCGAATCTCACCACTAAACGAGACATCACCAGTCTGGACCACACTGGGAACAGCGAATCTCACCACTAAACGAGACATCACCAGTCTGGACCACACTGGGAACAGCGAATCTCAGCACTAAACGAGACATCACCAGTCTGGACCACACTGGGAACAGCGAATCTCACCACTAAACGAGACATCACCAGTCTGGACCACACTGGGAACAGCGAATCTCACCACTAAACGAGACATCACCAGTCTGGACCACACTGGGAACAGCGAATCTCACCACTAAACGAGACATCACCAGTCTGGACCACACTGGGAACAGCGAATCTCACCACTAAACGAGACATCACCAGTCTGGACCACACTGGGAACAGCGAATCTCACCACTAAACGAGACATCACCAGTCTGGACCACACTGGGAACAGCGAATCTCACCACTAAACGAGACATCACCAGTCTGGACCACACTGGGAACAGCGAATCTCACCACTAAACGAGACATCACCAGTCTGGACCACACTGGGAACAGCGAATCTCACCACTAAACGAGACATCACCAGTCTGGACCACACTGGGAACAGCGAATCTCACCACTAAACGAGACATCACCAGTCTGGACCACACTGGGAACAGCGAATCTCACCACTAAACGAGACATCACCAGTCTGGACCACACTGGGAACAGCGAATCTCACCACTAAACGAGACATCACCAGTCTGGACCACACTGGGAACAGCGAATCTCACCACTAAACGAGACATCACCAGTCTGGACCACACTGGGAACAGCGAATCTCACCACTAAACGAGACATCACCAGTCTGGACCACACTGGGAACAGCGAATCTCACCACTAAACGAGACATCACCAGTCTGGACCACACTGGGAACAGCGAATCTCACACTAAACGAGACATCACCAGTCTGGACCACACTGGGAACAGCGAATCTCACCACTAAACGAGAGATCACCAGTCTGGACCACACTGGGAACAGCGAATCTCAGCACTAAACGAGACATCACCAGTCTGGACCACACTGGGAACAGCGAATCTCACCACTAAACGAGACATCACCAGTCTGGACCACACTGGGAACAGCGAATCTCACCACTAAACGAGACATCACCAGTCTGGACCACACTGGGAACAGCGAATCTCACCACTAAACGAGACATCACCAGTCTGGACCACACTGGGAACAGTGAATCTCACCACTAAACGAGACATCACCAGTCTGGACCACACTGGGAACAGCGAATCTCACCACTAAACGAGAGATCACCAGTCTGGACCACACTGGGAACAGTGAATCTCACCACTAAACGAGAGATCACCAGTCTGGACCACACTGGGAACAGCGAATCTCACCACTAAACGAGACATCACCAGTCTGGACCACACTGGGAACAGTGAATCTCACCACTAAACGAGACATCACCAGTCTGGACCACACTGGGAACAGTGAATCTCACCACTAAACGAGACATCACCAGTCTGGACCACACTGGGAACAGCGAATCTCACCACTAAACGAGACATCACCAGTCTGGACCACACTGGGAACAGCGAATCTCACCACTAAACGAGACATCACCAGTCTGGACCACACTGGGAACAGTGAATCTCACCACTAAACGAGACATCACCAGTCTGGACCACACTGGGAACAGCGAATCTCACCACTAAACGAGACATCACCAGTCTGGACCACACTGGGAACAGCGAATCTCACCACTAAACGAGACATCACCAGTCTGGACCACACTGGGAACAGCGAATCTCACCACTAAACGAGACATCACCAGTCTGGACCACACTGGGAACAGCGAATCTCACCACTAAACGAGACATCACCAGTCTGGACCACACTGGGAACAGCGAATCTCACCACTAAACGAGACATCACCAGTCTGGACCACACTGGGAACAGCGAATCTCACCACTAAACGAGACATCACCAGTCTGGACCACACTGGGAACAGCGAATCTCACCACTAAACGAGACATCACCAGTCTGGACCACACTGGGAACAGCGAATCTCACCACTAAACGAGACATCACCAGTCTGGACCACACTGGGAACAGCGAATCTCACCACTAAACGAGACATCACCAGTCTGGACCACACTGGGAACAGCGAATCTCACCACTAAACGAGACATCACCAGTCTGGACCACACTGGGAACAGCGAATCTCACCACTAAACGAGACATCACCAGTCTGGACCACACTGGGAACAGCGAATCTCACCACTAAACGAGACATCACCAGTCTGGACCACACTGGGAACAGCGAATCTCAGCACTAAACGAGACATCACCAGTCTGGACCACACTGGGAACAGCGAATCTCACCACTAAACGAGACATCACCAGTCTGGACCACACTGGGAACAGCGAATCTCACCACTAAACGAGACATCACCAGTCTGGACCACACTGGGAACAGTGAATCTCACCACTAAACGAGAGATCACCAGTCTGGACCACACTGGGAACAGTGAATCTCACCACTAAACGAGAGATCACCAGTCTGGACCACACTGGGAAACAGCGAATCTCACCACTAAACCAGAGATCACCAGTCTGGACCACACTGGGAACAGTGAATCTCACCACTAAACCGAGACATCACCGGTCTGGACCACACTGGGAACAGTGAATCTCACCACTAAACTGAGACATCACCAGTCTGGACCACACTGGGAACAGCGAATCTCACCACTAAACGAGACATCACCAGTCTGGACCACACTGGAACAGCGAATCTCACCACTAAACGAGACATCACCAGTCTGGACCACACTGGGAACAGCGAATCTCACCACTAAACGAGACATCACCAGTCTGGACCACACTGGGAACAGCGAATCTCAGCACTAAACGAGACATCACCAGTCTGGACCACACTGGGAACAGCGAATCTCACCACTAAACGAGACATCACCAGTCTGGACCACACTGGGAACAGCGAATCTCACCACTAAACGAGACATCACCAGTCTGGACCACACTGGGAACAGCGAATCTCACCACTAAACGAGACATCACCAGTCTGGACCACACTGGGAACAGCGAATCTCACCACTAAACGAGACATCACCGGTCTGGACCACACTGGGAACAGCGAATCTCAGCACTAAACGAGACATCACCAGTCTGGACCACACTGGGAACAGCGAATCTCAGCACTAAACGAGACATCACCAGTCTGGACCACACTGGGAACAGCGAATCTCACCACTAAACGAGACATCACCAGTCTGGACCACACTGGGAACAGCGAATCTCACCACTAAACGAGACATCACCAGTCTGGACCACACTGGGAACAGCGAATCTCACCACTAAACGAGACATCACCAGTCTGGACCACACTGGGAACAGTGAATCTCACCACTAAACGAGACATCACCAGTCTGGACCACACTGGGAACAGCGAATCTCACCACTAAACGAGACATCACCAGTCTGGACCACACTGGGAACAGCGAATCTCACCACTAATGGAGACATCACCAGTCTGGACCACACTGGGAACAGCGAATCTCACCACTAAACGAGACATCACCAGTCTGGACCACACTGGGAACAGCGAATCTCACCACTAAACGAGACATCACCAGTCTGGACCACACTGGGAACAGCGAATCTCACCACTAAACGAGACATCACCAGTCTGGACCACACTGGGAACAGCGAATCTCAGCACTAAACGAGACATCACCAGTCTGGACCACACTGGGAACAGCGAATCTCAGCACTAAACGAGACATCACCAGTCTGGACCACACTGGGAACAGCGAATATCAACACTAAACGAGACATCACCAGTCTGGACCACGCTGGGAACAGCGAATCTCACCACTAAACGAGACATCACCTGTCTGGACCACACTGGGAACGGCGAATATCAACACTAAACGAGACATCACCAGTCTGGACCACACTGGGAACAGTGAATCTCACCACTAAACAAGAGATCACCAGTCTGGACCACACTGGGAACAGCGAATCTCACCACTAAACGAGACATCACCAGTCTGGACCACACTGGTAACAGTGAATCTCACCACTAAACGAGACATCACCAGTCTGGACCACACTGGGAACAGCGAATCTCACGACTAATTGAGACATCACCAGTCTGGACCACACTGGAAACAGTGAATCTCACCACTAAACCAGAGATCACCGATCTGGACCACACTGAGAACAGCGAATCTCACCACTAAACCAGAGATCACCAGTCTGGACAACACTGGGAACAGTGAATCTCACGACTAAACCAGAGATCACCGGTCTGGACCACACTGAGAACAGCGAATCTCACCACTAAACCAGAGATCACCAGTCTGGACCACACTGGGAACAGCGAATCTCACCACTAAACCAGAGATCACCGGTCTGGACCACACTGGGAACAGTGAATCTCAGCACTAAACCAGAGATCACCAGTCTGGACCACACTGGGAACAGTGAATCTCACCACTAAACCAGAGATCACCAGTCTGGACCACACTGGGAACAGTGAATCTCACCACTAAACGAGACATCACCAGTCTGGACCACACTGGGAACAGTGAATCTCACCACTAAACGAGACATCACCTGTCTGGACCACACTGGGAACAGTGAATCTCACCACTAATGGAGACATCACCGGTTTGGACCACACTGTGAACAGTGAATCTCACCACTAAACGAGACATCACCGGTCTGGACCACACTGGGAACAGCGAATCTCACCACTAAACGAGACATCACCAGTCTGGACCACTCTGGGAACAGTGAATCTCAGCATTAAACGAAACATCACCGGTCTGGACCACACTGGGAACAGTGAATCTCACCACTAAACGAGACATCACCAGTCTGGACCACACTGGGAACAGCGAATCTCACCACTAAACCAGAGATCACCGGTCTGGACCACACTGGGAACAGCGAATCTCACCACTAAACGAGACATCACCAGTCTGGACCACACTGGGAACAGTGAATCTCAGCACTAAATGAGAGATCACCATTCTGGACCACACTGGGAACAGTGAATCTCAGCAGTAAACGAGACATCACCAGTCTGGACCACACTGGGAACAGTGAATCTCAGCACTAAAGGAGACATCACCGGTCTGGACCACACTGGGAACAGCAAATCTCACCACTGCACGAGACATCACCAGTCTGGACCACACTGGGAACAGCAAATCTCACCACTAAACGAGACATCACCAGTCTGGACCACACTGGGAACAGCGAATCTCAGCACTAATGAGAGATCACCAGTCTGGACCACACTGGGAACAGTGAATCTCAGCAGTAAACGAGACATCACCAGTCTGGACCACAGTGGGAACAGTGAATCTCACCACTAAACGAGACATCACCGGTCTGGACCACACTGGGAACAGCGAATCTCACCACTAATGGAGACATCACCAGTCTGGACCACACTGGGAACAGCGAATCTCACCACTAAACCAGAGATCACCAGTCTGGACCACACTGGGAACAGTGAATCTCACCACTAAACCAGAGATCACCAGTCTGGACCACACTGGGAACAGCGAATCTCAGCAGTAAACGAGTCATCACCAGTCTGGACCACACTGGGAACAGCGAATCTCACCACTAAACGAGACATCACCGGTCTGGACCACACTGGGAACAGCGAATCTCACCACTAATGGAGACATCACCGGTCTGGACCACAATGGGAACAGCGAATCTCAGCACTAAACGAGACATCACCAGTCTGGACCACACTGGGAACAGCGAATCTCAGCACTAAACGAGACATCACCGGTCTGGACCACACTGGGAACAGCGAATCTCACCACTAAACGAGACATCACCAGTCTGGACCACTCTGGGAACAGTGAATCTCACCACTAAACGAGACATCACCAGTCTGGACCACACTGGGAACAGCGAATCTCACCACTAAACGAGACATCACCGGTCTGGACCACACTGGAAACAGCGAATCTCACCACTAAACGTGACATCACCGGTCTGGACCACACTGGGAACAGCGAATCTCACCACTAAATGAGACATCACCGGTCTGGACCACACTGGGAACAGCGAATCTCGCCACTAAACGAGACATCACCGGTCTGGACCTCACTGGGAACAGCGAATCTCACCACTAAACGAGACATCACCAGTCTGGACCACACTGGGAACATTAAATCTCAGCACTAAACGAGACATCACCAGTCTGGACCACACTGGGAACAGTGAATCTCACCACTAAACGAGAGATCACCAATCTGGACCACACTGGGAACATCAAATCTCACCACTAAACGAGACATCACCAGTCTGGACCACACTGGGAACACTGAATCTCACCACTAAACGAGACATCAGCAGTCTGGACCACACGGGGAACAGTGAATCTCACCACTAAAAGAGACATCACCAGTCTGGACCACACTGGGAACATTAAATCTCAGCACTAAATGAGACATCACCAGTCTGGACCACACTGGGAACAGCAAATCTCACCACTAAACGAGAGATCACCAGTCTGGACCACAGTGGGAACAGAGAATCTCAGCACTAAACCAGAGATCACCGGTCTGGACCACACTGGGAACAGCGAATCTCACCACTGAACGAGACATCACCAGTCTGGACCACACTGGGAACATTAAATCTCAGCACTAAACGAGACATCACCAGTCTGGACCACACTGGAAAGTGCGAATCTCAACACTAAACGAGACATCACCAGTCTGGACCATACTGGGAACAGCGAATCTCAGCAGTAAACGAGACATCACCAGTCTGGACCACACTGGGAACAGCGAATCTCACCACTAAACGAGAGATCACCAGTCTGGACCACACTGGGAAGAGTGAATCTCAGCACTAAACGAGACATCACAAGTCTGGACCACGCTGGGAACAGCGAATCTCAGCACTAAACGAGACATCACAAGTCTGGACCACACTGGGAACAGCAAATCTCAGCACTAAACGAGACATCACCAGTCTGGACCACACTGGGAACAGTGAATCTCACCACTAAACGAGAGATCACCAATCTGGACCACACTGGGAACAGTGAATCTCAGCACTAAACGAGAGATCACCAGTCTGGACCACACTGGAAACAGCGAATCTCACCACTAAACCAGAGATCACCAGTCTGGACCACACTGGGAACAGTGAATCTCACCACTAAACCAGAGATCACCGGTCTGGACCACACTGGGAACAGTGAATCTCACCACTAAATGAGACATCACCAGTCTGGACCACACTGGGAACAGCGAATCTCAGCACTAAACGAGACATCACCAGTCTGGACCACACTGGAAACTGCGAATCTCTCCACTAAACGAGACATCACCAGTCTGGACCACACTGGGAACAGCGAATCTCACCACTAAACGAGACATCACCAGTCTGGACCACACTGGGAACAGCGAATCTCAGCACTAAACGAGACATCACCAGTCTGGACCACACTGGGAACAGCGAATATCAACACTAAACGAGACATCACCAGTCTGGACCACACTGGGAACAGCGAATCTCACCACTAAACGAGACATCACCTGTCTGGACCACACTGGGAACAGCGAATCTCACCACTAAACCAGAGATCACCGGTCTGGACCACACTGGGAACATTAAATCTCAGCACTAAACGAGACATCACCGGTCTGGACCACACTGGGAACAGCGAATCTCAGCACTAAACGAGACATCACCAGTCTGGACCACACTGGGAACAGCGAATATCAACACTAAACGAGACATCACCAGTCTGGACCACACTGGGAACAGCGAATATCACCACTAAACGAGACATCACCTGTCTGGACCACACTGGGAACAGTGAATCTCACCACGAAACGAGAGATCACCAGTCTGGACCACACTGGTAACAGTGAATCTCACCACTAAACGAGACATCACCAGTCTGGACCACACTGGGAACAGCGAATCTCACGACTAATTGAGACATCACCAGTCTGGACCACACTGGAAACAGTGAATCTCACCACTAAACCAGAGATCACCGATCTGGACCACACTGAGAACAGCGAATCTCACCACTAAACCAGAGATCACCAGTCTGGACAACACTGGGAACAGTGAATCTCACGACTAAACCAGAGATCACCGGTCTGGACCACACTGAGAACAGCGAATCTCACCACTAAACCAGAGATCACCAGTCTGGACCACACTGGGAACAGCGAATCTCACCACTAAACCAGAGATCACCGGTCTGGACCACACTGGGAACAGTGAATCTCAGCACTAAACCAGAGATCACCAGTCTGGACCACACTGGGAACAGTGAATCTCACCACTAAACCAGAGATCACCAGTCTGGACCACACTGGGAACAGTGAATCTCACCACTAAACGAGACATCACCAGTCTGGACCACACTGGGAACAGTGAATCTCACCACTAAACGAGACATCACCTGTCTGGACCACACTGGGAACAGTGAATCTCACCACTAATGGAGACATCACCGGTTTGGACCACACTGTGAACAGTGAATCTCACCACTAAACGAGACATCACCGGTCTGGACCACACTGGGAACAGCGAATCTCACCACTAAACGAGACATCACCAGTCTGGACCACTCTGGGAACAGTGAATCTCAGCATTAAACGAAACATCACCGGTCTGGACCACACTGGGAACAGTGAATCTCACCACTAAACGAGACATCACCAGTCTGGACCACACTGGGAACAGCGAATCTCACCACTAAACCAGAGATCACCGGTCTGGACCACACTGGGAACAGCGAATCTCACCACTAAACGAGACATCACCAGTCTGGACCACACTGGGAACAGTGAATCTCAGCACTAAATGAGAGATCACCATTCTGGACCACACTGGGAACAGTGAATCTCACCACTAAACGAGACATCACCAGTCTGGACCACACTGGGAACAGTGAATCTCAGCACTAAACGAGACATCACCAGTCTAGACCACACTGGGAACAGCGAATCTCAGCACTAAACGAGAGATCACCAGTCTGGACCACACTGGGAACAGCGAATCTCAGCACTAAACGAGACATCACCAGCCTGGACCACACTGGGAACAGCAAATCTCACCACTAAACGAGACATCATCAGTCTGGACCACACTGGGAACAGCAAATCTCACCACTAAACGAGACATCACCAGTCTGGACCACACTGGGAACAGCAAAATCTCACCACTAAACGAGACATCACCAGTCTGGCCCACACTGGGAACAGCGAATCTCACCACTAATGGAGACATCACCAGTCTGGACCACACTGGGAACAGCGAATCTCACCACTAAACCAGAGATCACTGGTCTGGACCACACTGGGAACAGTGAATCTCACCACTAAACCAGAGATCACCAGTCTGGACCACACTGGGAACAGTGAATCTCACCACTAAACCAGAGATCACCAGTCTGGACCACACTGGGAACAGTGAATCTCACCACTAAACCAGAGATCACCAGTCTGGACAACACTGGGAACAGTGAATCTCACCACTAAACCAGAGATCACCAGTCTGGACCACACTGGGAACAGTGAATCTCAGCACTAAACGAGACATCACCAGTCTGGACCACACTGGGAACAGCGAATCTCAGCACTAAACGAGAGATCACCAGTCTGGACCACACTGGGAACAGCGAATCTCAGCACTAAACGAGACATCACCAGTCTGGACCACACTGGGAACAGCGAATCTCACCACTAAACGAGAGATCACCAGTCTGGACCACACTGGGAACAGTGAATCTCACCACTAATGGAGACATCACCGGTCTGGACCACACTGGGAACAGCGAATCTCACCACTAAACGAGACATCACCAGTCTGGACCACACTGCGAACAGCAAATCTCACCACTAAACGAGACATCACCGGTCTGGACCACACTGGGAACAGCGAATCTCACCACTAAACAAGACATCGCCGGTCTGGACCACACTGGGAACAGCGAATCTCACCACTAAACAAGACATCACCGGTCTGGACCACACTGGGAACAGCAAATCTCACCACTAAACCAGAGATCACCAGTCTGGACCACACTGGGAACAGTGAATCTCACCACTAAACCAGAGATCACCGGTCTGGACCACACTGAGAACAGCGAATCTCACCACTAAACCAGAGATCACCAGACTGGACCACACTGGGAACAGCGAATCTCACCACTAAACCAGAGATCACCGGTCTGGACCACACTGGGAACATTAAATCTCAGCACTAAACGAGACATCACCGGTCTGGACCACACTGGGAACAGCGAATCTCAGCACTAAACGAGACATCACCAGTCTGGACCACACTGGGAACAGCGAATATCAACACTAAACGAGACATCACCAGTCTGGACCACACTGGGAACAGCGAATATCAACACTAAACGAGACATCACCAGTCTGGACCACACTGGGAACAGCGAATCTCACCACTAAACGAGACATCACCTGTCTGGACCACACTGGGAACAGTGAATCTCACCACGAAACGAGAGATCACCAGTCTGGACCACACTGGGAACAGCGAATCTCACCACTAAACGAGAGATCACCAGTCTGGACCACACTGGGAACAGTGAATCTCACCACTAATGGAGACATCACCGGTCTGGACCACACTGGGAACAGCGAATCTCACCACTAAACGAGACATCACCAGTCTGGACCACACTGCGAACAGCGAATCTCACCACGAAACGAGACATCACCAGTCTGGACCACACTGGAAACTGCGAATCTCTCCACTAAACGAGACATCACCAGTCTGGACCACACTGGGAACAGCGAATCTCACCACTAAACGAGACATCACCAGTCTGGACCACACTGGGAACAGCGAATCTCAGCACTAAACGAGACATCACCAGTCTGGACCACACTGGGAACAGCGAATCTCACCATTAAACGAGACATCACCTGTCTGGACCACACTGGGAACAGCGAATATCAACACTAAACGAGACATCACCAGTCTGGACCACACTGGGAACAGCGAATCTCACCACTAAACAAGAGATCACCTGTCTGGACCACACTGGGAACAGCGAATCTCACCATTAAACGAGACATCACCAGTCTGGACCACACTGCTAACAGTGAATCTCACCACTAAACGAGACATCACCAGTCTGGACCACACTGGGAACAGTGAATCTCACCACTAATGGAGACATCACCGGTCTGGACCACACTGGGAACAGCGAATCTCACCACTAAATGAGAGATCACCAGTCTGGACCACACTGGGAACAGCGAATCTCACCACGAAACGAGACATCACCAGTCTGGACCACACTGGGAACAGTGAATCTCACCACTAATGGAGACATCACCGGTCTGGACCACACTGGGACCAGCGAATCTCACCACTAAACCAGAGATCACCGGTCTGGACCACACTGGGAACAGTGAATCTCACCGCTAAACCAGAGATCACCAGTGTGGACAGCACTGGGAACAGTCAATCTCACCACTAAACCAGAGATCACCAGTCTGGACCACACTGGGAACAGTGAATCTCACCACTAAACCAGAGATCACCAGTCTGGACAACACTGGGAACAGTGAATCTCACCACTAAACCAGAGATCACCAGTCTGGACCACACTGGGAACAGCGAATCTCACCACTAAACCAGAGATCACCGGTCTGGACCACACTGGGAACATTAAATCTCAGCACTAAACCAGACATCACCGGTCTGGACCACACTGGCAACAGCGAATCTCACCACTAAACGAGAGATCACCAGTCTGGACCACACTGGGAACAGTGAATCTCACCACTAAACGAGACATCACCAGTCTGGACCACACTGGGAACAGCGAATCTCACCACGAAACGACACATCACCAGTCTGGACCACACTGGGAACAGCGAATCTCACCACTAAACGAGACATCACCTGTCTGGACCACACTGGGAACAGTGAATCTCACCACTAATGGAGACATCACCGGTCTGGACCACACTGTGAACAGTGAATCTCACCACTAAACGAGACATCACCGGTCTGGACCACACTGGGAACAGCGAATCTCACCACTAAACGAGACATCACCAGTCTGGACCACTCTGGGAACAGTGAATCTCAGCACTAAACGAAACATCACCGGTCTGGACCACACTGGGAACAGCGAATCTCAACACTAAACGAGACATCACCAGTCTGGACCACTCTGGAAACAGCGAATCTCACCACTAAACCAGAGATCACCGGTCTGGACCACACTGGGAACAGTGAATCTCACCACTAAACGAGACATCACCAGTCTAGACCACACTGGGAACAGCGAATCTCACCACTAAACGAGACATCACCAGTCTGGACCACACTGGGAACAGTGAATCTCACCACTAAACGAGACATCACCAGTCTGGACCACACTGGGAACAGCGAATCTCACCACTAAACGAGACATCACCAGTCTAGACCACACTGGGAACAGCGAATCTCACCACTAAACGAGACATCACCAGTCTGGACCACACTGGGAACAGCGAATCTCACCACTAAACCAGAGATCACCGGTCTGGACCACACTGGGAACAGCGAATCTCACCACTAAACGAGACATCACCAGTCTGGACCACACTGGGAACAGTGAATCTCAGCACTAAATGAGAGATCACCAGTCTGGACCACACTGGGAACAGTGAATCTCAGCAGTAAACGAGACATCACCAGTCTGGACCACACTGGGAACAGCGAATCTCACCACTAAACGAGACATCACCTGTCTGGACCACACTGGGAACAGTGAATCTCACCACGAAACGAGAGATCACCAGTCTGGACCACACTGGGAACAGCGAATCTCACCATTAAACGAGACATCACCAGTCTGGACCACACTGCTAACAGTGAATCTCACCACTAAACGAGACATCACCAGTCTGGACCACACTGGGAACAGTGAATCTCACCACTAATGGAGACATCACCGGTCTGGACCACACTGGGAACAGCGAATCTCACCACTAAACGAGAGATCACCAGTCTGGACCACACTGGGAACAGCGAATCTCACCACGAAACGAGACATCACCAGTCTGGACCACACTGGAAACTGCGAATCTCACCACTAAACGAGACATCACCAGTCTGGACCACACTGGGAACAGCGAATCTCACCACTAAACGAGACATCACCAGTCTGGACCACACTGGGAACAGCGAATCTCAGCACTAAACGAGACATCACCAGTCTGGACCACACTGGGAACAGTGAATCTCACCACTAAACGAGACATCACCAGTCTGGACCACTCTGGGAACAGTGAATCTCAGCACTAAACGAAACATCACCGGTCTGGACCACACTGGGAACAGTGAATCTCACCACTAAACGAGACATCACCAGTCTGGACCACACTGGGAACAGCGAATCTCACCACTAAACCAGAGATCACCGGTCTGGACCACACTGGGAACAGCGAATCTCACCACTAAACGAGACATCACCAGTCTGGACCACACTGGGAACAGTGAATCTCAGCACTAAATGAGAGATCACCAGTCTGGACCACACTGGGAACAGTGAATCTCAGCAGTAAACGGACATCACCAGTCTGGACCACACTGGGAACAGTGAATCTCAGCACTAAAGGAGACATCACCGGTCTGGACCACACTGGGAACAGCAAATCTTACCACTGCACGAGACATCACCAGTCTGGACCACACTGGGAACAGCAAATCTCACCACTAAACGAGACATCACCAGTCTGGACCACACTGGGAACAGCGAATCTCAGCACTAATGAGAGATCACCAGTCTGGACCACACTGGGAACAGTGAATCTCAGCAGTAAACGAGACATCACCAGTCTGGACCACAGTGGGAACAGTGAATCTCACCACTAAACGAGACATCACCGGTCTGGACCACACTGGGAACAGCGAATCTCACCACTAATGGAGACATCACCAGTCTGGACCACACTGGGAACAGCGAATCTCACCACTAAACCAGAGATCACCAGTCTGGACCACACTGGGAACAGTGAATCTCACCACTAAACCAGAGATCACCAGTCTGGACCACACTGGGAACAGCGAATCTCAGCAGTAAACGAGTCATCACCAGTCTGGACCACACTGGGAACAGCGAATCTCACCACTAAACGAGACATCACCAGTCTGGACCACACTGGGAACATTAAATCTCAGCACTAAATGAGACATCACCAGTCTGGACCACACTGGGAACAGCGAATCTCACCACTAATGGAGACATCACCGGTCTGGACCACAATGGGAACAGCGAATCTCAGCACTAAACGAGACATCACCAGTCTGGACCACACTGGGAACAGCGAATCTCAGCACTAAACGAGACATCACCGGTCTGGACCACACTGGGAACAGCGAATCTCACCACTAAATGAGACATCACCGGTCTGGACCACACTGGGAACAGCGAATCTCGCCACTAAACGAGACATCACCGGTCTGGACCTCACTGGGAACAGCGAATCTCACCACTAAACGAGACATCACCAGTCTGGACCACACTGGGAACATTAAATCTCAGCACTAAACGAGACATCACCAGTCTGGACCACACTGGGAACAGTGAATCTGAGCACTAAACGTGAGATCACCAGTCTGGAACACACTGGGAACAGCGAATCTCACCACTAAACGAGAGATCACCAATCTGGACCACACTGGGAACATCAAATCTCACCACTAAACGAGACATCACCAGTCTGGACCACACTGGGAACAGTGAATCTCACCACTAAAAGAGACATCACCAGTCTGGACCACACTGGGAACATTAAATCTCAGCACTAAATGAGACATCACCAGTCTGGACCACACTGGGAACAGCAAATCTCACCACTAAACGAGAGATCACCAGTCTGGACCACAGTGGGAACAGAGAATCTCAGCACTAAACCAGAGATCACCGGTCTGGACCACACTGGGAACAGCGAATCTCACCACTGAACGAGACATCACCAGTCTGGACCACACTGGGAACATTAAATCTCAGCACTAAACGAGACATCACCAGTCTGGACCACACTGGAAAGTGCGAATCTCAACACTAAACGAGACATCACCAGTCTGGACCATACTGGGAACAGCGAATCTCAGCAGTAAACGAGACATCACCAGTCTGGACCACACTGGGAAGAGCGAATCTCACCACTAAACGAGAGATCACCAGTCTGGACCACACTGGGAAGAGTGAATCTCAGCACTAAACGAGACATCACAAGTCTGGACCACGCTGGGAACAGCGAATCTCAGCACTAAACGAGACATCACAAGTCTGGACCACACTGGGAACAGCAAATCTCAGCACTAAACGAGACATCACCAGTCTAGACCACACTGGGAACAGTGAATCTCACCACTAAACGAGAGATCACCAATCTGGACCACACTGGGAACAGTGAATCTCAGCACTAAACGAGAGATCACCAGTCTGGACCACACTGGAAACAGCGAATCTCACCACTAAACCAGAGATCACCAGTCTGGACCACACTGGGAACAGTGAATCTCACCACTAAACCAGAGATCACCGGTCTGGACCACACTGGGAACAGTGAATCTCACCACTAAATGAGACATCACCAGTCTGGACCACACTGGGAACAGCGAATCTCAGCACTAAACGAGAGATCACCGGTCTGGACCACACTGGGAACAGTGAATCTCACCACTAAACGAGACATCACCAGTCTGGACCACACTGGGAACAGTGACTCTCACCACTAAACGAGACATCACCAGTCTGGACCACACTGGGAACAGTGAATCTCACCACTACACGAGACATCACCGGTCTGGACCACACTGGGAACAGCGAATCTGACGTTTCAACAGCTTACACCGAACGGGATGACGTGCTACCCACATTTGTCCAAAGTAATTAAACCTATAACAGATACAAGAGACTGCAGCTCCTGGGGAAATTCCACCTAGTCTCGCTGCAGCTAGTGTGCGCAGTCAATGCAACAGCTTGGCTCACTCTGATGATGGATCCTCAGCATGAGTTGTCATCGAGACACATCTCATACACACTGCACGGAAGCGATTGGTTGTATTATCTCAATGACTTGATTTAATAAAGAGAATTAACAAACACGATACTGTTTCCAAGATCTCGAACTTGTGTTAGAGGTAAATAATGTACAATAACAGCATAAAATACCTCCACGTAAGGGCAAAACACACGAACACTGAATCCCAGTACACTCCCACACACACACCCACCACACACACACTGACTCTCACTGGGGTTCAGTTCACCAGACACTGACTCTCACTGGGGTTCATTCCACAGACACTGACTCTCACTGGGGTACAGTTCCACAGACACTGACTCTCACTGGGGTACAGTTCCACAGACACTGACTCTCACTGCGGTACAGTTCCACAGGCACTGACTCTCACTGGGGTACAGTTCAACATACACTGACTCTCACTGGGGTTCAGTTCCACAGACACTGACTCTCACTGGGGTACAGTTCCACAGACACTGACTCTCACTGGGGTTCAGTTCCACAGACACTGACTCTCACTGGGGTTCAGTTCCACAGGCACTGACTCTCACTGGGGTAAAGTTCAACAGGCTCTGAATGTCACTGGGGTACAGTTCCACAGACACTGACTCTCACTGGGGTACAGTTCCACAGACACTGACTCTCACTGGGGTACAGTTCCACAGACACTGATTCTCACTGGGGTACAGTTCCACAGACACTGACTCTCACTGGTGTACAGTTCCACAGACACTGACTCTCACTGGGGTACAGTTCCACAGACACTGACTCTCACTGGTGTACAGTTCCACAGACACTGACTCTCACTGGGGTTCAGTTCCACAGGCACTGAGTCTCACTGGGGTACAGTTCAACAGGCTCTGAATGTCACTGGGGTACAGTTCAACAGGCACTGACTCTCACTGGGGTATCGCACCACAGACACTGACTCTCACTGGGGTACAGTTACACAGACACCGACTCTCACTGGGGTACAGTTCCACAGACACTGACTCTCACTGGGGTTCAGTTCCACAGACACTGACTCTCACTGGGGTTCAGTTCACCAGACACCGACTCTCACTGGGGTACAGTTCCACAGACACCGACTCTCACTGGGGTACAGTTACACAGACACCGACTCTCACTGGGGTTCAGTTACACAGACACTGACACTCACTGGGGTACAGTTACACAGACACTGACACTCACTGGGGTACAGTTCCACATACACTGACTCTCACTGGGGTGCAGTTCCACAGGCACTGACTCTCACTGGGGTACAGTTCCACAGACACAGACTCTCACTGGGGTACAGTTACACAGACACTGACACTCACTGGGGTACAGATGCACAGGCACTGACTCTCACTGGGGTACAGTTCCACAGACACTGACACTCACTGGGGTACAGTTCCACAGACACCGACTCTCACTGGGGTACAGTTACACAGACACTGACACTCACTGGGGTACAGTTCCACAGGCACTGACTCTCAGTGGGGTACAGTACCACAAGCACTGACTCTCACTGGGGTACAGTTCCACAGGCACTGACTCTCACTGGGGTACAGTTCCTCACACACTGACTCTCACTGGGGTACAGTTTCACATACACTGACTCTCACTCGGGTACAGTTCCACAGACACTGACTCTCACTGGGGTATAGTTCCACTGACACTGACTCTCAATGGGGTACAGTTCCACAGACACTGACTTTCACTGGGGTAAAGTTCCATAGACACTGACTCTCACTGGGGTACAGTTCCACAGACACTGAATTTCACTGGGGTACAGTTCAACAGGCTCTGAATGTCACTGGGGTACAGTTCCACAGACACTGACTCTCACTGGGGTACAGTTCCACAGACACTGACTCTCACTGGGGTACAGTTCCACAGACACTGACTCTCACTGGGGTACAGTTCCACAGACACTGACTCTCACTGGTGTACAGTTCCACAGACACTGACTCTCACTGGGGTACAGTTCCACAGACACTGACTCTCACTGGTGTACAGTTCCACAGACACTGACTCTCACTGGGGTTCAGTTCCACAGGCACTGACTCTCACTGGGGTACAGTTCAACAGGCTCTGAATGTCACTGGGGTACAGTTCAACAGGCACTGACTCTCACTGGGGTATCGCACCACAGACACTGACTCTCACTGGGGTACAGTTACACAGACACCGACTCTCACTGGGGTACAGTTCCACAGACACTGACTCTCACTGGGGTTCAGTTCCACAGACACTGACTCTCACTGGGGTTCAGTTCACCAGACACCGACTCTCACTGGGGTACAGTTACACAGACACCGACTCTCACTGGGGTACAGTTACACAGACACCGACTCTCACTGGGGTTCAGTTCACCAGACACCGACTCTCACTGGGGTACAGTTACACAGACACTGACACTCACTGGGGTACAGTTACACAGACACTGACACTCACTGGGGTACAGTTCCACATACACTGACTCTCACTGGGGTGCAGTTCCACAGGCACTGACTCTCACTGGGGTACAGTTCCACAGACACAGACTCTCACTGGGGTACAGTTACACAGACACTGACACTCACTGGGGTACAGATGCACAGGCACTGACTCTCACTGGGGTACAGTTCCACAGACACTGACACTCACTGGGGTACAGTTCCACAGACACCGACTCTCACTGGGGTACAGTTACACAGACACTGACACTCACTGGGGTACAGTTCCACAGGCACTGACTCTCAGTGGGGTACAGTACCACAAGCACTGACTCTCACTGGGGTACAGTTCCACAGGCACTGACTCTCACTGGGGTACAGTTCCTCACACACTGACTCTCACTGGGGTACAGTTTCACATACACTGACTCTCACTCGGGTACAGTTCCACAGACACTGACTCTCACTGGGGTATAGTTCCACTGACACTGACTCTCAATGGGGTACAGTTCCACAGACACTGACTTTCACTGGGGTAAAGTTCCATAGACACTGACTCTCACTGGGGTACAGTTCCACAGACACTGAATTTCACTGGGGTACAGTTCCACAGACACTGACTCTCACTCGGTTACAGTTCCACAGCCACTGACTCTCACTGGAGTACAGTTCCACATGCATCAACTCTAACTGGGGTACGTGTTCCACAGATACTGACTCTCATGGGGTAGAGATCCACAGACACTGACTCTCACTGAGGTACAGTTCACAGATACTGGGTCACACTGGGTTACAGTTCCACAGACACTAACTCCCACAGGGGTACAGTTCCACAGGCACTGACTCTCACTGGGGTACAGTTCCACAGACACTGACTCTCACTGGGGTACAGTTACACAGACACTGACTCTCACTGGGGTACAGTTCCACAGACACTGACTCTCACTGGGGTACAGTTCCACAGACTCTGACTCTCACTGGGGTACAGTTCCACAGAAAATGACTCTCACTGGGGTACAGTTCCACACGCACTGACTCTCACTGGGGCACAGTTACACAGACACTGACTCTCACTGGGGTACAGTTCCACAGACACTGACTCTCACTGGGGTACAGTTCCACAGACACTGACTCTCACTGGGGTACAGTTCCACATACACTGACTCTCACTGGGGTACAGTTCCACAGGCACTGACTCTCACTGAGTACAGTTCCACAGACACTGACTCTCACTGGGGTACAGTTCCACAGACACTGACTCTCACTGGGGTACAGTTCCACAGACACTGACTCTCACTGGGGTACATTTCCACACACACTTACTCTCACTGGGGTACAGTTCCACATACACTGACTCTCACTCGGGTACAGTTCCACAGACACTGACACTCACTGGGGTACAGTTCCACAGACACTGACTCTCACTGGGGTACAGTTCCACAGATACTGACTCTCACTGGGGTACAGTTCCACACACACTGACTCTCACTGGGGTACAGTTCCACACACACTGACTCTCACTCGGGTACAGTTCCACATACACTGACTCTCACTCGGGTACAGTTCCACAGACACTGACACTCACTGGGGTACAGTTCCACAGACACTGACTCTCACTGGGGTACAGTTCCACAGATACTGACTCTCACTGGGGAACAGTTCCACACACACTGACTCTCACTGGGGTACAGTTCCACATACACTGACTCTCACTGTCTCACTGGGGTACGGTTCCACATACACTGACTCTCACTCGGGTACAGTTCCACAGGCCCTGACTCTCACTGGGGTGGACAAACTGGTACAGTTCCTTCTCTTCTTCTTAGGCAGTCCCTCGGAACCGAGGATGACTTGCTTCCACATTAAAAATGAGTTCTCAGGTGACTGATGAGTCCAATGCGGGACCTACAGTCTCTGTCACAGGTGGGGCAGACGGTGGTTGAAGGGACAGGTGGGTGGGGTGCTTGGGTTGACGTGCTCTCCTTGCTCTGCCTGCGCTTGGCTTCCGCTTGCTCTCGGCGAAGAGACTCGAGGTGTTCGGCGCCTTCCCGGATGCTTCTCCTCCACTTTGTGCGGTCTTCGGCCAGGGATTCCCAGGTGTCGGTGGGGATGTTGCACTTTTTCAAGGAGGCTTTGAGGGTGTCCTTGAAGCATTTCCTCTGCCCACCTGGGGCTCTCTTGCCGTGCCGGAGCTCCGAGTATAGCGCTTGTTTTGGGAGTCTCGTATCGGACATGCGGACAATGTGACCCGTCCATCGGAGCTGATCGAGCGTGGCCAAAGCTTCGATGCTGGTAATGTTGGCCTGAGTAAGAACACTGACATTGGTGCGCCTATCCTGCCAATGGATTTGCAGGATCTTGCGGAGGCAGCGTTGGTGGTACCTCTCCAGTGCTTTGAGGTGCCTGCTGTACATGGTCCACAGACACTGACTCTCACAGAAATACAGTTCCACAGTCACTGAGACTCACTGGTGTACAGCTCCACTGACACTCACTGGGGTACAGTTCCACAGACACTGACACTCACTGGGGTACAGTTCCACAGATACTGACTCTCACTGGGGTACAGTTCCACAGACACTCACTCTCACTGGGGTACAGTTCCACAGACTCTGACTCTAACTGGGATACAGTTCCACATGCACTGACTCTCACTGGGGTACAGTTCCACAGACACTGACCCTCACTGGGTTACAGTTCCACAGACACTGACTCTCACTGGGGTACAGATCCACATACACTGACTCTCACTGGGGTACAGTTCCACAGACACTGACTCTCACTGGGGTACTGTTCCACAGACACTGACTCTTACTGGGGTACAGATGCACAGGCACTGACTCTCACTGCGGTAGAGATCCACAGGCACTGACTCTCACTGCGGTACAGTTCCACGGACATTGACTCTTACTGGGGTACAGTTCCACAGACACCGAATCTCACTGGGGTACAGTTCTACAACAATGACTCTCAGTGGGCTCCAGTTGCACAGGCACTGACTCTCACTGGGGTACAGTTCCACAGACACTGAATTGCACTGGGGTACAGTTCCACAGACACTGACTCTCACTAGGGTACAGTTCCACAGCCACGGACTCTCACTGGAGTACAGTTCCACATGCATCAACTCTAACTGGGGTACGTGTTCCACAGATACTGACTCTCATGGGGTAGAGATCCACAGACACTGACTCTCACTGGGGTACAGTCCACAGATACTGGGTCTCACTGGGTTACAGTTCCACAGACACTAACTCCCACTGGGGTACAGTTCCACAGGCACTGACTCTCACTGGGGTACAGTTCCACAGACACTGACTCTCACTGGGGTACAGTTCCACAGTCACTGACTCTCACTGGGTACAGTTCCACATACACTGACTCTCACTGGGGTACAGTTCCACAGACACTGACTCTCACTGGGGTACAGTTCCACAGGCACTGACTCTCACTGGGGTACAGTTCCACATACACTGACTCTCACTCGGGTACAGTTCCACATACACTGACACTCACTGCGGTACAGTTCCACTGACACTGACTCTCACTGGAGTACAGTTCCACATGCATCAACTCTAACTGGGGTACGTGTTCCACAGATACTGACTCTCATGGGGTAGAGATCCACAGACACTGACTCTCACTTAGGTACAGTTCACAGATACTGGGTCACACTGGGTTACAGTTCCACAGACACTAACTCCCACTGGGGTACAGTTCCACAGGCACTGACTCTCACTCGGGTACAGTTCCACAGGCCCTGACTCTCACTGGGGTGGACAAACTGGTACAGGTCCTTCTCTTCTTCTTAGGCAATCCCTCGGAACCGAGGATGACTTGCTTCCACATTAAAAATGAGTTCTCAGGTGACTGATGAGTCCAATGCGGGACCTACAGTCTCTGTCACAGGTGGGGCAGACGGTGGTTGAAGGGACAGGTGGGTGGGGTGCTTGGGTTGACGTGCTCTCCTTGCTCTGCCTGCGCTTGGCTTCCGCTTGCTCTCGGCGAAGAGACTCGAGGTGTTCGGCTCCTTCCCGGATGCTTCTCCTCCACTTTGTGCGGTCTTCGGCCAGGGATTCCCAGGTGTCGGTGGGGATGTTGCACTTTTTCAAGGAGGCTTTGAGGGTGTCCTTGAAGCATTTCCTCTGCCCACCTGGGGCTCTCTTGCCGTGCCGGAGCTCCGAGTATAGCGCTTGTTTTGGGAGTCTCGTATCGGACATGCGGACAATGTGACCCGTCCATCGGAGCTGATCGAGCGTGGCCAAAGCTTCGATGCTGGTAATGTTGGCCTGAGTAAGAACACTGACATTGGTGCGCCTATCCTGCCAATGGATTTGCAGGATCTTGCGGAGGCAGCGTTGGTGGTACCTCTCCAGTGCTTTGAGGTGCCTGCTGTACATGGTCCACAGACACTGACTCTCACAGAAATACAGTTCCACAGTCACTGAGACTCACTGGTGTACAGCTCCACTGACACTCACTGGGGTACAGTTCCACAGACACTGACACTCACTGGGGTACAGTTCCACAGATACTGACTCTCACTGGGGTACAGTTCCACAGACACTCACTCTCACTGGGGTACAGTTCCACAGACTCTGACTCTAACTGGGATACAGTTCCACATGCACTGACTCTCACTGGGGTACAGTTCCACAGACACTGACCCTCACTGGGTTACAGTTCCACAGACACTGACTCTCACTGGGGTACAGATCCACATACACTGACTCTCACTGGGGTACAGTTCCACAGACACTGACTCTCACTGGGGTACTGTTCCACAGACACTGACTCTTACTGGGGTACAGATGCACAGGCACTGACTCTCACTGCGGTAGAGATCCACAGGCACTGACTCTCACTGCGGTACAGTTCCACGGACATTGACTCTTACTGGGGTACAGTTCCACAGACACCGACTCTCACTGGGGTACAGTTCTACAACAATGACTCTCAGTGGGCTCCAGTTGCACAGGCACTGACTCTCACTGGGGTACAGTTCCACAGACACTGAATTGCACTGGGGTACAGTTCCACAGACACTGACTCTCACTAGGGTACAGTTCCACAGCCACGGACTCTCACTGGAGTACAGTTCCACATGCATCAACTCTAACTGGGGTACGTGTTCCACAGATACTGACTCTCATGGGGTAGAGATCCACAGACACTGACTCTCACTGGGTTACAGTTCCACAGACACTAACTCCCACTGGGGTACAGTTCCACAGGCACTGACTCTCACTGGGGTACAGTTCCACAGACACTGACTCTCACTGGGGTACAGTTCCACAGTCACTGACTCTCACTGGGTACAGTTCCACATACACTGACTCTCACTGGGGTACAGTTCCACAGACACTGACTCTCACTGGGGTACAGTTCCACAGGCACTGACTCTCACTGGGGTACAGTTCCACATACACTGACTCTCACTCGGGTACAGTTCCACATACACTGACACTCACTGCGGTACAGTTCCACTGACACTGACTCTCACTGGAGTACAGTTCCACATGCATCAACTCTAACTGGGGTACGTGTTCCACAGATACTGACTCTCATGGGGTAGAGATCCACAGACACTGACTCTCACTTAGGTACAGTTCACAGATACTGGGTCACACTGGGTTACAGTTCCACAGACACTAACTCCCACTGGGGTACAGTTCCACAGGCACTGACTCTCACTCGGGTACAGTTCCACAGACACTGACACTCACTGGGGTACAGTTCCACAGACACTGACTCTCACTGGGGTACAGTTCCACACACACTGACTCTCACTGGGGTACAGTTCCACAGACACTGACTCTCACTGGGGTACAGTTCCACAGGCCCTGACTCTCACTGGGGTACAGTTCCTTCTCTTCTTCTTAGGCAGTCCCTCAGAACCGAGGATGACTTGCTTCCACATTAAAAATGAGTTCTCGGGTGACTGATGAGTCCAATGCGGGACCTACAGTCTCTGTCACAGGTGGGGCAGACGGTGGTTGAAGGGGCAGGTGGGTGGGGTGCTTGGGTTGACGTGCTCTCCTTGCGCTGCCTGCGCTTGGCTTCCGCTTGCTCCCGGCGAAGAGACTCGAGGTGTTCGGCGCCTTCACGGATGCTTCTCCTCCACTTTGTGCGGTCTTCGGCCAGGGATTCCCAGGTGTCGGTGGGAATGTTGCACTTTTTCAAGGAGGCTTTGAGGGTGTCCTTGAAGCATTTCCTCTGCCCACCTGGGGCTCTCTGGCCGTGCCGGAGCTCCGAGTAGAGCGCTTGTTTTGGGAGTCTCGTAGCGGACATGCGGACAATGTGACCCGTCCATCGGAGCCGATCGAGCGTGGCCAAAGCTTCGATGCTGATAATGTTGGCCTGAGTAAGAACACTGACGTTGGTGCGCCTATCCTGCCAATGGATTTGCAGGATCTTGCGGAGGCAGCGTTGGTGGTACCTCACCAGTGCTTTGAGGTGCCTGCTGTACATGGTCCACAGACACTGACTCTCACAGAAATACAGTTCCAACAGTCACTGAGACTCACTGGTGTACAGTTCCACTGACACTCACTGGGGTACAGTTCCACAGACACTGACACTCACTGGGGTACAGTTCCACAGATACTGACTATCACTGGGGTACAGTTCCACAGACACTCACTCTCACTGGGGTACAGTTCCACAGACTCTGACTCTAACTGGGATACAGTTCCACATGCACTGACTCTCACTGGGGTACAGTTCCACAGACACTGACCCTCACTGGGGTACAGTTCCACAGATACTGACTCTCACTGGGGTACAGTTCCAGAGACACTGACTCTCACTGGGGTACAGTTCCACAGACACTGACTCTCACTGGGGTACAGTTCCACAGACACTGACTCTCACTGGGATACACTTCCACAGACACTGACTCTCACGGGGGTACAGTTCCACAGGCACTGACTCTCACTGGGGTACTGTTCCACAGACACTGACTCTTACTGGGGTACAGATCCACAGGCACTGACTCTCACTGAGGTAGAGATCCATAGGCACTGACTCTCCCTGCGGTACAGTTCCACAGGCACTGAATCTCATGGGGGTACAGTTCCACAGTCACTGACACTCACTGGTGTACAGTTCCACAGACACTGACTCTCACTGGTGTACAGTTCCACAGACACTGACTCTCACTGGGGTACTGTTCCACAGACACTGACACTTACTGCGGTAGAGATCCACAGGCACTGACTCTCACTGCGGTACAGATCCACAGGCACTGACTCTCACTGGGGTACAGTACCACAGACATTGACTCTTAATGGGGTACAGTTCCACAGACACCGACTCTCACTGGGGTACAGTTCCACAACAATGACTCTCGGTGGGCTCCAGTTGCACAGACACAGACTCACACTGGGGTACAGTTCCACAGACACTGACTCTCACTGGGGTACAGTTACACAGGCACTGACTCTCACTGGGGTACTGTTCCACAGACACTGACTCTTACTGGGGTACAGATCCACAGACACTGACTCTCACTGGGGTACAGTTCCACAGACACTGACTCTCACTGGGATACACTTCCACAGACACTGACTCTCACTGGGGTACAGTTCCACAGGCACTGACTCTCACTGGGGTACTGTTCCACAGACACTGACTCTTACTGGGGTACAGATCCACAGGCACTGACTCTCACTGAGGTAGAGATCCATAGGCACTGACTCTCACTGCGGTACAGTTCCACAGGCACTGAATCTCATGGGGGTACAGTTCCACAGTCACTGACACTCACTGGTGTACAGTTCCACAGACACTGACTCTCACTGGTGTACAGTTCCACAGACACTGACTCTCACTGGGGTACTGTTCCACAGACACTGACACTTACTGCGGTAGAGATCCACAGGCACTGACTCTCACTGCGGTACAGATCCACAGGCACTGACTCTCACTGTGGTACAGTACCACAGACATTGACTCTTACTGGGGTACAGTTCCACAGACACCGACTCTCACTGGGGTACAGTTCCACAACAATGACTCTCGGTGGGCTCCAGTTGCACAGACACAGACTCACACTGGGGTACAGTTCCACAGACACTGACACTCACTGGGGTACAGTTACACAGGCACTGACTCTCACTGGGGTACTGTTCCACAGACACTGACTCTTACTGGGGTACAGATCCACAGGCACTGACTCTCACTGAGGTAGAGATCCATAGGCACTGACTCTCACTGCGGTACAGATCCACAGGCACTGACTCTCACTGGGGTACAGTTCCACAGACACTGACTCTCACTGGGGTACAGTTCCACAGACATTGACTCTTACTGGGGTACAGTTCCACAATAATGACTCTCAGTGGGGTACAGTTGCACAGACACAGATTCACACTGGGGTACAGTTCCACAGACACTGACTCTCACTGGGGTACAGTTACACAGGCACTGACTCTCACTGGGGTACAGTTCCACAGACACTGAATTTCACTGGGGTACAGTTCCACAGACACTGACTCTCACTAGGGTACAGTTCCATAGCCACTGACTCTCACTGGAGTACAGTTCCACATGCATCAACTCTAACTGGGATACGTGTTCCACAGATACTGACTCTCATGGGGTAGAGATCCACAGACACTGACACTCACTGGGTTACAGTTCCACACACACTGACTCTCACTGGGGTACAGATACACAGGCACTGACTCTCACTGGGGTACAGTTCCACAGACACTGACTCTCACTGGGGTACAGTTCCACATACACTGACTCTCACTGGGGTACAGTTCCACAGGCACTGACTCTCACTGGGGTACAGTTCCACAGATACTGACTCTCACTGGGGTACAGTTCCACAGACACTGACTCTCACTGGGGTGCAGTTCCACAGGCACTGACTCTCACTGGGATACAGTTCCACAGGCACTGACTCTCACTGGGGTACAGTTCCACATACACTGACTCTCACTCGGGTACAGTTCCACAGATACTGACTCTCGCTGGGGTAGAGTTGCACAGATACTGACTCTCACTGGGGTACAGTTCCACAGATACTGACTCTTACTGGGGTGCAGTTCCACATACACTGACTCTCACTGGGGTACAGTTCCACAGACACTGACTCTCACTGGGGTACAGTTCCACAGGCCCTGACTCTCACTGGGGTACAGTTCCTTCTCTTCTTCTTAGGCAGTCCCTCGGAACCGAGGATGACTTGCTTCCACATTAAAAATGAGTTCTCAGGTGACTGATGAGTCCAATGCGGGACCTACAGTCTCCGTCACAGGTGGGGCAGACGGTGGTTGAAGGGGCAGGTGGGTGGGGTGCTTGGGTTGACGTGCTCTCCTTGCGCTGCCTGCGCTTGGCTTCCGCTTGCTCCTGGCGAAGAGACTCGAGGTATTCAGCGCCTTCCCGGATGCTTCTCCTCCACTTTGTGCGGTCTTCAGCCAGGGATTCCCAGGTGTCGGTGGGGATGTTGCACTTTTTCAAGGAGGCTTTGAGGGTTTCCTTGAAGCATTTCCTCTGCCCACCTGGGGCTCTCTTGCCGTGCCGGAGCTCTGAGTGGAGCGCTTGTTTTGGGAGTCTCGTATCGGACATGCGGACAATGTGACCCGTCCATCGGAGCTGCGGTGGAGATCCACAGGCACTGACTCTCACTGGGGTACAGTTCCACAGACACTGACTCTCACTGGGGTACAGTTCCACAGGCACTGACTCTCACCGGGGTACAGTTCCACAGACACTGACTCTCACTGGGGTACAGTTCCACAGACACTGACTCCCACTGGTGTACAGTTCCATAGATACTGACTCTCACTGGGGTTCTGTTCCACAGACACTGACTCTTACTGGGGTACAGATGCACAGGCACTGACTCTCACTGAGGTAGAGATCCATAGGCACTGACTCTCACTGCGGTACAGATGCACAGGCACTGACTCTCACTGGGGTACAGTTCCACAAACACTGACTCTCACTGGGGTACAGTTCCACAGACATTGACTCTTACTGGGGTACAGTTCCACAGAAACCGACTCTCACTGGGATGCAGTTGCACAGACACAGACTCACACTGGGGTACAGTTCTACAGACACTGACTCTCACTGGGGTACAGTTCCACAGACACTGACTCTAACTGGGATACACTTCCACAGACACTGACTCTCACTGGGGTACAGTTCCACAGGCACTGACTCTCACTGGGGTACTGTTTCACAGAAACTGACTCTCAGTGCGGTACAGTTCCACAGGCACTGAATCTCATGGGGGTACAGTTCCACAGTCACTGACACTCACTGGTGTACAGTTCCACAACAATGACTCTCAGTGGGGTACAGTTGCACAGACACAGAGTCACACTGGGGTACAGTTCCACAGACACTGACTCTCACTGGGGTACAGTTACACAGGCACTGACTATCACTGGGGTACAGTTCCACAGACACTGAATTTCACTGGGGTACAGTTCCACAGACACTGACTCTCACTAGGGTACATTTCCACAGCCACTTACTCTCACTGGGGTACAGTTCCACAGGCACTGACTCTCACTGGGGTACAGTACCACAGACACTGACTCTCACTGGGGTACAGTTCCAAAGACAGTGACTCTTACTGTGGGACGGGTTCCAAAGACAGTGACTCTCACTGGGGTACAGTTCCACAGACACTGACTCTCACTGGGGTACAGTTCCACAGGCACAACTCTCACTGGGGTACAGTTCCACAGGCACTGTCTCTTACTGGGGTACAGTTCCACAGGCACCGACTCTCACTGGGGTACGGGTTCCACAGATACTGACTCTCATGGGGCACAGTTCCACAGACACTGACTCTCACTGGGGTACAGTTCCACAGGCATGGACTCTCACTGGGGTACAGTTCCACAAACACTGACTCTCACTGGGGTACAGTTCCACAGACAGTGACTCTCACTGGGGTACTGTTCCACAGACATGGACTCTTACTGGGGTATAGTTCCACAGACACGGACTCCCATTGGGGTAGAGTCCCACAGACACTGACTCTCACTGGGGTACAGTTCCACAGACACTGACTCTCACTGGGGTATAGTTCCACAGACAGTGACTCTCACTGGGGTACAGTTCCACAGACACTGACTCTCACTGGGGTACAGTTCCACAGACACTGACACTCACTGGGGTGCAGTTCCATATACAGTGACTCTCACTGGGGTACAGTTCCACAGACACTGACTCTCACTGGGGTACGGGTTCCAAAGACACTGACTCTCACTGTGGTACAGTTCCACAGACAATGCCTCACACTGTGGTACAGTTCCACAGACACTGTCTCTAAGTGTGGTTAAGTGAACAGACACTGACGCTCACTGGGGTACAGTTCCATCGGCACTGATTCTAACTGGGCTACAGTTCACAGACAGTGACTCTAACTGGGCTACAGTTCCATAGGCACTGTCTCTTACTGGGGTACCGTTCCACTGGCACCGACTCTCACTGGGGTACGGGTTCCACAGATACTGACTCTCATGGGGCACAGTTCCACAGAAACTGACTCTCACTGGGGTACAGTTCCACAGGCACGGAGTCTCACAGGGGTACAGTTCCACAGTCACCGACTCTCACTGGGGTACAGTCCCACAGACACTGAGTCTCACTGGGGTACAGTTCCACAGACACTGAATCTCACTGGGGTACAGTTCCACAGACACTGACTCTCACTGGGGTACAGTTCCACAGACACTGACTCTAACTGCGGTACAGTTTCACAGGCACTGACTCTCACTGGGGTAGAGTTGCACAGACACCGACTCTCACTGGGGTACGGGTTCCACAGATACTGACTCTCATGGGGCACAGTTCCACAGTCACCGACTCTCACTGGGGTACAGTTCCACAGGCATGGACTCTCACTGGGGTACAGTTCCACAAACACTGACTCTCACTGGGGTACAGTTCCACAGACAGTGACTCTCACTGGGGTACTGTTCCACAGACACTGACTCTTACTGGGGTGCAGTTCCATATACAGTGACTCTCACTGGGGTACAGTTCCACAGACACTGACTCTCACTGGGGTACGGGTTCCAAAGACACTGACTCTCACTGTGGTACAGTTCCACAGACAATGCCTCACACTGTGGTACAGTTCCACAGACACTGTCTCTAAGTGTGGTTAAGTGAACAGACACTGACGCTCACTGGGGTACAGTTCAATCGGCACTGATTCTAACTGGGCTACAGTTCACAGACAGTGACTCTAACTGGGCTACAGTTCCACAGGCACTGTCTCTTACTGGGGTATCGTTCCACTGGCACCGACTCTCACTGGGGTACGGGTTCCACAGATACTGACTCTCATGGGGCACAGTTCCACAGAAACTGACTCTCACTGGGGTACAGTTCCACAGGCACGGACTCTCACAGGGGTACAGTTCCACAGTCACCGACTCTCACTGGGGTACAGTCCCACAGACACTGAGTCTCACTGGGGTACAGTTCCACAGACACTGACTCTCACTGGGGTTCAGTTCCACAGGCACTGAGTCTCACTGGGGTACAGTTCAACAGGCTCTGAATGTCACTGGGGTACAGTTCAACAGGCACTGACTCTCACTGGGGTATCGCACCACAGACACTGACTCTCACTGGGGTACAGTTACACAGACACCGACTCTCACTGGGGTACAGTTCCACAGACACTGACTCTCACTGGGGTTCAGTTCCACAGACACTGACTCTCACTGGGGTTCAGTTCACCAGACACCGACTCTCACTGGGGTACAGTTCCACAGACACCGACTCTCACTGGGGTACAGTTACACAGACACCGACTCTCACTGGGGTTCAGTTCACCAGACACCGACTCTCACTGGGGTACAGTTACACAGACACTGACACTCACTGGGGTACAGTTACACAGACACTGACACTCACTGGGGTACAGTTCCACATACACTGACTCTCACTGGGGTGCAGTTCCACAGGCACTGACTCTCACTGGGGTACAGTTCCACAGACACAGACTCTCACTGGGGTACAGTTCCACAGACACTGACACTCACTGGGGTACAGATGCACAGGCACTGACTCTCACTGGGGTACAGTTCCACAGACACTGACACTCACTGGGGTACAGTTCCACAGACACCGACTCTCACTGGGGTACAGTTACACAGACACTGACACTCACTGGGGTACAGTTCCACAGGCACTGACTCTCAGTGGGGTACAGTTCCACAAGCACTGACTCTCACTGGGGTACAGTTCCACAGGCACTGACTCTCACTGGGGTACAGTTCCACAGACACTGACTCTCACTGGGGTACAGTTTCACATACACTGACTCTCACTCGGGTACAGTTCCACAGACACTGACTCTCACTGGGGTATAGTTCCACAGACACTGACTCTCACTGGGGTACAGTTCCACAGACACTGACTTTCACTGGGGTACAGTTCCACAGACACTGACTCTCACTGGGGTACAGTTCCACAGACACTGACTCTCACTGGGGTACAGTTCAACAGGCTCTGAATGTCACTGGGGTACAGTTCCACAGACACTGACTCTCACTGGGGTACAGTTCCACAGACACTGACTCTCACTGGGGTACAGTTCCACAGACACTGACTCTCACTGGGGTACAGTTCCACAGACACTGACTCTCACTGGTGTACAGTTCCACAGACACTGACTCTCACTGGGGTACAGTTCCACAGACACTGACTCTCACTGGTGTACAGTTCCACAGACACTGACTCTCACTGGGGTTCAGTTCCACAGGCACTGACTCTCACTGGGGTACAGTTCAACAGGCTCTGAATGTCACTGGGGTACAGTTCAACAGGCACTGACTCTCACTGGGGTATCGCACCACAGACACTGACTCTCACTGGGGTACAGTTACACAGACACCGACTCTCACTGGGGTACAGTTCCACAGACACTGACTCTCACTGGGGTTCAGTTCCACAGACACTGACTCTCACTGGGGTTCAGTTCACCAGACACCGACTCTCACTGGGGTACAGTTACACAGACACCGACTCTCACTGGGGTACAGTTACACAGACACCGACTCTCACTGGGGTTCAGTTCACCAGACACCGACTCTCACTGGGGTACAGTTACACAGACACTGACACTCACTGGGGTACAGTTACACAGACACTGACACTCACTGGGGTACAGTTCCACATACACTGACTCTCACTGGGGTGCAGTTCCACAGGCACTGACTCTCACTGGGGTACAGTTCCACAGACACAGACTCTCACTGGGGTACAGTTACACAGACACTGACACTCACTGGGGTACAGATGCACAGGCACTGACTCTCACTGGGGTACAGTTCCACAGACACTGACACTCACTGGGGTACAGTTCCACAGACACCGACTCTCACTGGGGTACAGTTACACAGACACTGACACTCACTGGGGTACAGTTCCACAGGCACTGACTCTCAGTGGGGTACAGTACCACAAGCACTGACTCTCACTGGGGTACAGTTCCACAGGCACTGACTCTCACTGGGGTACAGTTCCTCACACACTGACTCTCACTGGGGTACAGTTTCACATACACTGACTCTCACTCGGGTACAGTTCCACAGACACTGACTCTCACTGGGGTATAGTTCCACTGACACTGACTCTCAATGGGGTACAGTTCCACAGACACTGACTTTCACTGGGGTAAAGTTCCATAGACACTGACTCTCACTGGGGTACAGTTCCACAGACACTGAATTTCACTGGGGTACAGTTCCACAGACACTGACTCTCACTCGGTTACAGTTCCACAGCCACTGACTCTCACTGGAGTACAGTTCCACATGCATCAACTCTAACTGGGGTACGTGTTCCACAGATACTGACTCTCATGGGGTAGAGATCCACAGACACTGACTCTCACTTAGGTACAGTTCACAGATACTGGGTCACACTGGGTTACAGTTCCACAGACACTAACTCCCACAGGGGTACAGTTCCACAGGCACTGACTCTCACTGGGGTACAGTTCCACAGACACTGACTCTCACTGGGGTACAGTTACACAGACACTGACTCTCACTGGGGTACAGTTCCACAGACACTGACTCTCACTGGGGTACAGTTCCACAGACTCTGACTCTCACTGGGGTACAGTTCCACAGAAAATGACTCTCACTGGGGTACAGTTCCACACGCACTGACTCTCACTGGGGCACAGTTACACAGACACTGACTCTCACTGGGGTACAGTTCCACAGACACTGACTCTCACTGGGGTACAGTTCCACAGACACTCACTCTCACTGGGGTACAGTTCCACATACACTGACTCTCACTGGGGTACAGTTCCACAGGCACTGACTCTCACTGAGTACAGTTCCACAGACACTGACTCTCACTGGGGTACAGTTCCACAGACACTGACTCTCACTGGGGTACAGTTCCACAGGCACTGACTCTCACTGGGGTACATTTCCACACACACTTACTCTCACTGGGGTACAGTTCCACATACACTGACTCTCACTCGGGTACAGTTCCACAGACACTGACACTCACTGGGGTACAGTTCCACAGACACTGACTCTCACTGGGGTACAGTTCCACAGATACTGACTCTCACTGGGGTACAGTTCCACACACACTGACTCTCACTGGGGTACAGTTCCACACACACTGACTCTCACTCGGGTACAGTTCCACATACACTGACTCTCACTCGGGTACAGTTCCACAGACACTGACACTCACTGGGGTACAGTTCCACAGACACTGACTCTCACTGGGGTACAGTTCCACAGATACTGACTCTCACTGGGGAACAGTTCCACACACACTGACTCTCACTGGGGTACAGTTCCACATACACTGACTCTCACTGTCTCACTGGGGTACGGTTCCACATACACTGACTCTCACTCGGGTACAGTTCCACAGGCCCTGACTCTCACTGGGGTGGACAAACTGGTACAGTTCCTTCTCTTCTTCTTAGGCAGTCCCTCGGAACCGAGGATGACTTGCTTCCACATTAAAAATGAGTTCTCAGGTGACTGATGAGTCCAATGCGGGACCTACAGTCTCTGTCACAGGTGGGGCAGACGGTGGTTGAAGGGACAGGTGGGTGGGGTGCTTGGGTTGACGTGCTCTCCTTGCTCTGCCTGCGCTTGGCTTCCGCTTGCTCTCGGCGAAGAGACTCGAGGTGTTCGGCGCCTTCCCGGATGCTTCTCCTCCACTTTGTGCGGTCTTCGGCCAGGGATTCCCAGGTGTCGGTGGGGATGTTGCACTTTTTCAAGGAGGATTTGAGGGTGTCCTTGAAGCATTTCCTCTGCCCACCTGGGGCTCTCTTGCCGTGCCGGAGCTCTGAGTATAGCGCTTGTTTTGGGAGTCTCGTATCGGACATGCGGACAATGTGACCCGTCCATCGGAGCTGATCGAGCGTGGCCAAAGCTTCGATGCTGGTAATGTTGGCCTGAGTAAGAACACTGACATTGGTGCGCCTATCCTGCCAATGGATTTGCAGGATCTTGCGCAGGCAGCATTGGTGGTACCTCTCCAGTGCTTTGAGGTGCCTGCTGTACATGGTCCACAGACACTGACTCTCACAGAAATACAGTTCCACAGTCACTGAGACTCACTGGTGTACAGCTCCACTGACACTCACTGGGGTACAGTTCCACAGACACTGACACTCACTGGGGTACAGTTCCACAGATACTGACTCTCACTGGGGTACAGTTCCACAGACACTCACTCTCACTGGGGTACAGTTCCACAGACTCTGACTCTAACTGGGATACAGTTCCACATGCACTGACTCTCACTGGGGTACAGTTCCACAGACACTGACCCTCACTGGGTTACAGTTCCACAGACACTGACTCTCACTGGGGTACAGATCCACATACACTGACTCTCACTGGGGTACAGTTCCACAGACACTGACTCTCACTGGGTACTGTTCCACAGACACTGACTCTTACTGGGGTACAGATGCACAGGCACTGACTCTCACTGCGGTAGAGATCCACAGGCACTGACTCTCACTGCGGTACAGTTCCACGGACATTGACTCTTACTGGGGTACAGTTCCACAGACACCGAATCTCACTGGGGTACAGTTCTACAACAATGACTCTCAGTGGGCTCCAGTTGCACAGGCACTGACTCTCACTGGGGTACAGTTCCACAGACACTGAATTGCACTGGGGTACAGTTCCACAGACACTGACTCTCACTAGGGTACAGTTCCACAGCCACGGACTCTCACTGGAGTACAGTTCCACATGCATCAACTCTAACTGGGGTACGTGTTCCACAGATACTGACTCTCATGGGGTAGAGATCCACAGACACTGACTCTCACTGGGGTACAGTCCACAGATACTGGGTCTCACTGGGTTACAGTTCCACAGACACTAACTCCCACTGGGGTACAGTTCCACAGGCACTGACTCTCACTGGGGTACAGTTCCACAGACACTGACTCTCACTGGGGTACAGTTCCACAGTCACTGACTCTCACTGGGTACAGTTCCACATACACTGACTCTCACTGGGGTACAGTTCCACAGACACTGACTCTCACTGGGGTACAGTTCCACAGGCACTGACTCTCACTGGGGTACAGTTCCACATACACTGACTCTCACTCGGGTACAGTTCCACATACACTGACACTCACTGCGGTACAGTTCCACTGACACTGACTCTCACTGGAGTACAGTTCCACATGCATCAACTCTAACTGGGGTACGTGTTCCACAGATACTGACTCTCATGGGGTAGAGATCCACAGACACTGACTCTCACTTAGGTACAGTTCACAGATACTGGGTCACACTGGGTTACAGTTCCACAGACACTAACTCCCACTGGGGTACAGTTCCACAGGCACTGACTCTCACTCGGGTACAGTTCCACAGGCCCTGACTCTCACTGGGGTGGACAAACTGGTACAGTTCCTTCTCTTCTTCTTAGGCAGTCCCTCGGAACCGAGGATGACTTGCTTCCACATTAAAAATGAGTTCTCAGGTGACTGATGAGTCCAATGCGGGACCTACAGTCTCTGTCACAGGTGGGGCAGACGGTGGTTGAAGGGACAGGTGGGTGGGGTGCTTGGGTTGACGTGCTCTCCTTGCTCTGCCTGCGCTTGGCTTCCGCTTGCTCTCGGCGAAGAGACTCGAGGTGTTCGGCTCCTTCCCGGATGCTTCTCCTCCACTTTGTGCGGTCTTCGGCCAGGGATTCCCAGGTGTCGGTGGGGATGTTGCACTTTTTCAAGGAGGATTTGAGGGTGTCCTTGAAGCATTTCCTCTGCCCACCTGGGGCTCTCTTGCCGTGCCGGAGCTCCGAGTATAGCGCTTGTTTTGGGAGTCTCGTATCGGACATGCGGACAATGTGACCCGTCCATCGGAGCTGATCGAGCGTGGCCAAAGCTTCGATGCTGGTAATGTTGGCCTGAGTAAGAACACTGACATTGGTGCGCCTATCCTGCCAATGGATTTGCAGGATCTTGCGCAGGCAGCATTGGTGGTACCTCTCCAGTGCTTTGAGGTGCCTGCTGTACATGGTCCACAGACACTGACTCTCACAGAAATACAGTTCCACAGTCACTGAGACTCACTGGTGTACAGCTCCACTGACACTCACTGGGGTACAGTTCCACAGACACTGACACTCACTGGGGTACAGTTCCACAGATACTGACTCTCACTGGGGTACAGTTCCACAGACACTCACTCTCACTGGGGTACAGTTCCACAGACTCTGACTCTAACTGGGATACAGTTCCACATGCACTGACTCTCACTGGGGTACAGTTCCACAGACACTGACCCTCACTGGGTTACAGTTCCACAGACACTGACTCTCACTGGGGTACAGATCCACATACACTGACTCTCACTGGGGTACAGTTCCACAGACACTGACTCTCACTGGGGTACTGTTCCACAGACACTGACTCTTACTGGGGTACAGATGCACAGGCACTGACTCTCACTGCGGTAGAGATCCACAGGCACTGACTCTCACTGCGGTACAGTTCCACGGACATTGACTCTTACTGGGGTACAGTTCCACAGACACCGAATCTCACTGGGGTACAGTTCTACAACAATGACTCTCAGTGGGCTCCAGTTGCACAGGCACTGACTCTCACTGGGGTACAGTTCCACAGACACTGAATTGCACTGGGGTACAGTTCCACAGACACTGACTCTCACTAGGGTACAGTTCCACAGCCACGGACTCTCACTGGAGTACAGTTCCACATGCATCAACTCTAACTGGGGTACGTGTTCCACAGATACTGACTCTCATGGGGTAGAGATCCACAGACACTGACTCTCACTGGGTTACAGTTCCACAGACACTAACTCCCACTGGGGTACAGTTCCACAGGCACTGACTCTCACTGGGGTACAGTTCCACAGACACTGACTCTCACTGGGGTACAGTTCCACAGTCACTGACTCTCACTGGGTACAGTTCCACATACACTGACTCTCACTGGGGTACAGTTCCACAGACACTGACTCTCACTGGGGTACAGTTCCACAGGCACTGACTCTCACTGGGGTACAGTTCCACATACACTGACTCTCACTCGGGTACAGTTCCACATACACTGACACTCACTGCGGTACAGTTCCACTGACACTGACTCTCACTGGAGTACAGTTCCACATGCATCAACTCTAACTGGGGTACGTGTTCCACAGATACTGACTCTCATGGGGTAGAGATCCACAGACACTGACTCTCACTTAGGTACAGTTCACAGATACTGGGTCACACTGGGTTACAGTTCCACAGACACTAACTCCCACTGGGGTACAGTTCCACAGGCACTGACTCTCACTCGGGTACAGTTCCACAGACACTGACACTCACTGGGGTACAGTTCCACAGACACTGACTCTCACTGGGGTACAGTTCCACACACACTGACTCTCACTGGGGTACAGTTCCACAGACACTGACTCTCACTGGGGTACAGTTCCACAGGCCCTGACTCTCACTGGGGTACAGTTCCTT